>JAULBS010129063.1:0-13537 GCA_032355785.1 Symmetromphalus regularis
AACATTGTTAATACGTGGTTGTCTACTTAATAGACTGTTGTACTTTGCTGTAGTGGTGTCGTTAAACAAAACAAAACATTGTTAATACGTGGTTGTCTACTTAATAGACTGTTGTACTTTGCTGTAGTGGTGTCGTTAAACAAAACAAAACGTTATTAGTACGTGGTTGTCTACTTTATAGACTGTTGTACTTCGCTGTAGTGGTGTCGTTAATAGACTGACGTACGTAGATTTAAATGTACACCATGGCTTAACATATAATTAGTTTGATGATTTTCTGATGACCATAAGACACAAACTCATTATATTAAAGATATATTGATCACAACCATCTCGAGAATGAAACCTTTCAACATCACGTGCAAGTTACGTGTAAAAGCACTGATACATTTCCTTTATTAAAAAGTGTGTATGTTCAGGCGGGCGAGCGCTCGTGGTTGCTAGCTAGGGTGTTAAGCTAGTATCTCACCGGGCTGCGACAGCTCGCGACTAGTTGGAGATACAAAATTGCGAGTAAATACGCGAACTAGCGACAGTTTTCAATTAGAATCACATTGAATTGGTATTTACGCACGAATATAGCACTAACTACTATTTTGGGCCAAAATTTACCGGGAGTTCGAATAAATGTCGCGCGACATTCGCGTAACAAAATTGCTATTTTTATGCACTTGCGACTGTAGCGCGAATATCGTGCAACAATCGCCAACTCCGCACAAAGTTGTCTCACATTTCTCGCACTTTCTGATTCACGGAAACTAAATTGAGACGGGTTCGGAACGGGTTCGAGGCACCCTCGACGACTCTGTGACTATTTTGAGATAAAATTAGTCGGGCTTATTCTTTGAGCATGTTCAAAATTGCAGCGACGCGAGAGCGAGGCCCTGCGGCTCACGCCATGAAACTGAGAACTCCTAAGAACGTTTGGAGACTTTTTAGAAACTCCCTCGCGAATGCCGTTCGCTATTTGTCGTCAACAGTCGCAGTCCAGTGAAATACATGCTTTACACTAGATAAATGTAATATGATAGACAAGGGCGAAAATCCGTTCCTAAAATTGAGGGGACGGAACACACCCTTGTCCAAACAGTGGGGGGGGGGACGACCATCCCGCAGACCTCCCCCATCCCCCCACCATTATAAACCACTTGTGTACTTCGGTATATTTGCGCTAAGACGACATGATTTAAAGTTTTACATTGATACAATAAAGAAAAATACTGGTAAAAATTATTATTTAGACATTTTAATTTTAATTTCACTGAAATTTTCAGTTTTTCTAAGCAAAAATTGGGGTGGGGGTAATTATATAGGCGTCCCCCGTCCCAAAAGTGTGGGGGGACACGCCTCCCCCCCGGGATTTACGCCCATGGACCCACCCACACTTTTTTTTCAGGAATCCTGCATCTGCGTCTACGTATCGGCTCTAACCCGGAGTGAGTGCTTCACAAGACTCAGTTGGTAGGTATATATACCACTTACACCGACCAGTGGTCCACAACTGGTTTAACAAAGGCCGTGCAAACTGACGTCCTGTCCTTGGGGTTGTGCATATAAAAGATCCCTTGCTGCTTATAGATAAGAGTAGCCGCATTAGTGTTGCGGCAGTGGGTTTCGTCTCTCCTACTAACACTAACCTCTGTCCTAGACAGACACCACAGGAAGCTAAGTTGTGTGCCCAGGGCAGCGTGCTTAAACCTTAATTAGATATAAGCACAAAAATAAATACAACTAACCAAACAACAGGGTTATTCCAGTGGAACGAACGTACACTTCGGAGAGAAATAAATATTAATTATTTAAAACAAAAATTAATGGTCTCGAACGAAATTAAGTGTAGGTTGTTTAAACATCATTCAAGGTTATATAGAACCAGGGGTTCCCAATCTTTATCGTCCCGTTTACCCTTTTCGAAATTAAATTTGCCCCCACCCTGTTTTGTTCAGCAAGTACGCTGGGGTTGGTATTTTGAAATCAGTGGCAGATCTATTCCAGCAACCCTCTATATTTTGCGATTTTATTAAAATTACTATTATAAAAAAAAAATCAATAATCAGTATTTGTTTAACATTAAAGTTAAAAAAGTAAAGTTTGTTTTATTTAACGAC
This sequence comes from Symmetromphalus regularis, assembly GCA_032355785.1. Taxonomy (NCBI): domain Eukaryota; kingdom Metazoa; phylum Mollusca; class Gastropoda; order Neomphalida; family Neomphalidae; genus Symmetromphalus; species Symmetromphalus regularis. The sequence continues at coordinate 2,109 of JAULBS010129063.1, forward strand.
GCCTCTAGAGCACATTAATTTTTATTTCATCATCGGCTATTGGACGTCAATCATATGGTCATTCTGACATATATTTTAGAGGAAACTCGCTATCGCCACATACATGTAGGCTACTCTTTCCGATAGGCAACAAGAGTTCTTTTATATGCACCATCACACAGACAGTAAAGCACATACCACGACCTTTGATGAACCAGTTGTGGACCACTGGTTGGAATGGAAAATAACTCAAACTGCAGATGAGTCTACTGAGAAGGATCAATCCGATCACCGACCGGTTCACAGGCAGACACTCTACCATTTGAGCTACATCCCATTCCCATTGTCCATTGTAAATCCTGCACTGAAAAAAACCCTCTGTGGGTCCCTCTTCCCTTGAAGCCCTAAGCATGTGCTTATTTTGCCTATGACATGTGCTTCTCCTGTCTCAGAAAGTATAAAAAGGCTGAGTAATGTTAATAGAAATATGAGGACCCTAAGTGATTATGACAGATAATTTCTTCTAAAATGCTGTGGTATGAGCTCTCCTGTGACAGGGTATAAAAAATACTCAGTAATGTTAATATAAATGTGAGTAGCCTACATGTAATTGATTATGGTTGAGAATTTCTTCTAAAGTTCTCGTCTCACTAATACCTTGTGTGCAAACCTCAGTCGTCTAGTGGTAGGACATCGGACTTTTGCTCAGATGTTGAAAATGTTACTGAGGTTTGATAGGACAAATTCTATTTCAGCAGTAAAACATCGGACTCTCAAGCTGAAGACAGTAGTTCAAAACCCTTTGGAGGCTGGCTCACATATGACTATGTGTCAAAATAACCAAATGATTGACATCCAATAGCCTTTGATTAAAAAAATTCAATGTTCTCTAGTGGTGTCGTTAAACAAAACGGAAGTGAAGTATCAAAACACCAGCATTTTTTAGTTGAAAAATAAGTGTACATGATACACAAAAGTATTTCACTTCATAACTTTTTGTATTATATATATGGTTGCTACAGTAACAAAAATCGTAACTGAAAAGTGCTAAAAAATGACCAAAAAGGCATTAAAATAGTTTTTTTTCTCATAAAAAAATTAATATTCTGTATATCTTTTTGAAATTTTTAATAAAAATTAGATCTTTCATTTAATTTCCAAAACCGCTTTCCTTTTTGATCAACAATCCCTAGAAGAAAAGTAATTGTTAAAAATGATGGTGCCAATTTGACGTGACGCGAAGTATAATACCATGTTTGACAATACACGTACATGTACACAAATGTAGCTGCTAATTAAACAATGTCCAAATGTAGCTGCTAATTAAACAATGTCTGTTGACCCATTGGAGCGGGATCTGGCTCAAACAGTAGCGAGTCTGCCTGTGAACCAATCGGTCATCGGATCGATCCTTTTCAGTGGACCCATTTGCAGTTTGAGCTATTTTCCTTTCCAACCAGTGGTCCACAACTGATTTATCAAAGCCGTGGAATATGCTGTCCTGTCTGTGGGATGATGCATATAAAAGATCCCTTACTGCTTATCAGAAGGAGTAGCCTAAGTGGCGGCAGCAGGTTTCCTCTAAAGACATACGTCAGAATGACCATATGCATGAAGTCCAATATCCAATGAAAAGATAAAAATCAATGTGCTCTAGAGGCGTCGTTAAATAAAACAAAAACTTTACTTTGTGCCATTAAACAAACACACCTTTCATTTCAATTCTCAAAAAAAAAAATTGTTAATTAATGTCATACTATTATTAGAATCTCATTAGACTATTTTATAAATAATGCACAAATTTAATTTTGAAATACATGTAATAACAATGTCAAGAATAGCTTGGCAATATAAACAAGCGTAACTCGGTAGCCTTGAACCAAAATAGCAGTCTGCTGGATGATTCGCTAAACTTAACAGGTTTGTCAAACCCTGCCAACCATCAGGATTATTGTTAACTCCTTGATTTAACACGAGATTAACCTAATCCACAGTAAACATGAATTTGTGGTGAAAGCATGGATTTCACAAGTGTTAAGTTCTCACTGACCATTTGTTCCTCCTGTGAAGTATATATCCATTATCTAATACATGTACTCACCAGATATATATGGTTGTTTAACGACACCCCCCCCCCCCCACCAACCCAAAAAATAAATATTGACTATTGGGGGTATTTACCAAATATATATTACATTTATGTCATTCCGATTTTTAACAAATTCAGATATTTTTTTTCCCTTTAACTTTAAGTTATTAACAACTATGAAAAAATATTACAACCATTTTTTAAATATATATTTTAAAAAGCAGCTAAACATAAAGTAAAAATTAGTTTCTATATGAAAATACAGAATAGACTCATTATATACATGTAACATGTAAAAATATGCATGTTTTTAAAGAAAACTTTTATAAAAATTTGTTTAACGACACCACTAGAGCACATTGACTTATCAATCATCAGCTGTTAGATGTCAAACATTTGGTTATTTTGACACATAGTCAAGTATAAGCCAGCCTCCAATGGGGTTTGAACCAGCATCATAAGCTTGTCAGTCGGAAGTCCTACTACTGGACCACAGAGGTTCTTTAAACAAAGCTAAATACACCACACTGTTTCCTCTTAAAGGTGTTACAAATAGGGCTTAAGTGACCAGGAAGAATGGGTTAAAGCCTTTCTTTGATGTTTTAGGCTTTGCCAGGTCACTAAATATCACAATGAGTTGCAAAATCGCTCTGTTCACCCAGCGCAAATTCTCCAAGCTGAATTTCTTGCAAAGTTATATTTTCATGCAAGATTTGTGATTGAGAAAAATAATTTTAAACTGTACTTAAAATAAAAATTAATGTAAATATGGACATGGAATTTAAGTTATTATATTTGTTTATTTATTTAAAAACACTCCCCCCACCCCCAGCACAAAATTAAACATCAACTATTGGGGGTCACACTGTGGTTATTTCACCTTTTTGATATTATTAAGCTTTAAGTCTGCCTTTATATAATCAACCCCTGAAATAGCCCGTGGCAATCGGCAATGCCTTGGAGATTGGCGCAGAGTTTTTCATTCTCCGCTGCACTTTTGTTTTTACCGCTAAATAATTTTTTTTTTGATTATTAAAAATAAAATATATGCTAAAATTGCCATGTAAAATGCTGTGGACACTATTTCTCTACAGCATTTATTTTGCTGTGGACATTTTCTTAATTGCAGGGGTTGTATCATATCATAGTCAAAGATTAATGATATGAAAAATAACTGCAAGTACAAAATGTAGTTCATATAAGCTGAATCCTTCAAACACAGCAATATTAAGCCAGTGATCTCAGTAGATTGAAAAGGAGCGGGATATAGCTCAAATGGTAGAGTGTCTGCCTGTGAACCGGTCGGTCCAAAAGCAATATAATAATCGGTTTAGTGAGATCGATCCTTGTCAGTGGACCCATTTGCTGTTCGGGCTATTTTCCGTTCCAGCCAGTGGTCCAACATTGGTTTATCAAAGCCCAGGGTATGTGCTGTCCTGTCTGTGGAATGGTTCATATAAAAGATACCTTGATGTTTATTGGAAGGAGTAGCCTACGTGGCGGTAGCTGTTTCCTCTAAAAAAGACATATGTCAGAATGACCATATGTATGATGTCCAATAGCCAATGATTAGATAAAAATCAATGTGCTCTAGAAGCGTTATTAAATAAAACAAAACTTTACTTTGTATTATATCATAGTCAAAGATTAATGACATGAAAAATAATGGCAAGTACAAAATGTACTTCATATAAGCTGAATCCTTCAAACATAGCAATATTAAGCCAATGATTGCAGTAGATTAAAAAACAAATCATATTTTCTAACCATGTACGTAGCTAAGAGAAGACTGGTCCCAGTAAGAATGTAGATTAGAGTTTTTAATGTGATCACAGTGTACAGAAGATCCCCAGCAGAAACTCACACCATGAGACCGACACTTGGAGTGCACCAGTATAGAAAGATAAAGATGATCAGTCACAATATGAAAGCTGCAAGATCCCAAGTCAAGAGAGTCGGTCTATACAAACAGACAAGCATTTTAGCACCACTTGGGATAATTGAGATATAAACATAGGTAAACATAACATCTATCATTAATAAAATACACACAATGTAAGGTGACAAGTTTTGTTGAATTAGCTTTTTGACGTTATTGTCTCTAAAGGGTAGATTTATTAATTGCCAAATTCGCTAATTGTAAAAATATTTAAAATAATTGACAGGATTTGTTTTAAACGCATACTCCCATGGACCATTGACCTAATTAATTTCCAAACAAAGAATTAATTTTAAATATAAACATTTGATTTGTCCATAGAAATAATTCATTCAACTACTTATATAACCATCGCATCTTGCTTATTATCAATATTTAAAAAATAATGAATTATGCTCACGGACAAATAAATCATAAACCATAAACTCAAAATGGAATTCCCTATACATGTACCATGGTTCAGGTAAAACGTCTTGCGTGGTATAAATGAGAGATCTGGTATCACAAATGCATGTAAGTTTGATTCGTACTTAATATTTAGAGCACAAAGACCCTTAAATTCTGTGGGAATATACCTTTAATCTGGAAAAAGTATCTTTTAATTCTTAGTAAACAAAAAAAAATACTTTTAAAGATAATTTGATAAAAGTAAGTTTTATGGAATTCGTGTTCTACATAATTATGTTACTCATGCATTGTTCAACATGCAGTTTACCCACTCACCAAAATAATATAAAATATTTTCTCATCATTTGAGATAATAATCTATCACCTGTGATTTTTATGTTTTAATAAAAACTGTACTGCCTGTGACCCAGTCATATATATATATCTATATATATTTCAAGTGTAATTGCTTTATAATGATCCCACAGCTTGGTAATTTCCATTTACGTACTCCCACTGTGCCAATAGATGATAGCTTCTAAACAGCTATGTATGTAATTGACAATAATGGACAATAAGAATGATCACTGTTTGCGAGTAATACAAATTTTAATATAAATCCATGTATCATTAAACTTACTCAAATGATATTTCAGTGTAATGTGATAGCTAATTGTCCACAATACTCTATGAAAGCAATAAGTACAACAGGTGTACCTTACTACATTGTATTATATACGTATAACTTAACAAGAGTATTCTGTACCAACATATATCTGTACATATACAGTGGAATCATTCTGAATCAACCCATTTAAGAGACATTTTAACTGGTAAAACGTGAGATCTACATATTGAGAGTTTGGAGTTTTTTTTCAGGGGTTTTAAATCAATTTATGATCTAAAACATCAGCATGGTTTAGAAAATGTTCTGGGTTATATTTCTGTTTAAAGGACATGCACTGTATGTCTACATAGGGTGTGGGATGTACACTGTAGCTCAAGCGGTAGGTTGTCCACCTGTGAAACCGTCTGTCATCCAATTGATCCCTATCAGTGGACCCATTTGCAGTTTGGGCTATTCTCCATTCCAGCCAGTGGTCCACAACTGATTCACCAAAGGTCGTGGGAAAGTGCCTATAAAAGACCCCTTGTTGCTTATCGAAATGTGTATCCTAGGTGGGTTTCCTTTAAAGAAGTATGTCAGAATGACCATATGATTGACGTCCAATAGCCGATGATAAGATAATAAAAATCAATGTGCTCTAGAGGCATCATTAAATAATATAAACTTTATCGCATTAATGTTTGCCATTGTAACCAAATTCTGATATAGAGTTTGTACCCGATCCTCCCCTTCCCCCTTGCCCTAAGTCGCTCCTATAGGCTTGTACATGTAGATAGATGTCTGTTTATAGAGCTCACATTGTACGTCCACATAACAAGCAGTCATGCATTCAACTACAACATACATTTCTATGCATTATTCCGGTGAAATCTGAGAAGACTTATTAGCAAACAAAGACTGGCAGAAATATGACAGTCATGCTGTCATCATGCAGAGCTGATGTAAACCAAAACACCCTGGCATTCAACCAGGATTTTTTTTTTTTTTAGTTTCTCACACATTGGCCCCCAGAATAGGGTAGGAGGGAGGGAAAAAAATAGTTAAAAAGTGTCTTGGGAGGGGAAAATAAAATTTGGTATAAAATAAATTTTACCAGTTTTACTCATTTAGTAATAAATAGCCATATGTCTGTAGGGATCTATATTCACCCGCTATGACAAGAAATTATCCAAAGTGTAAATTTAATGATTTTGTTTAAACAATGGTACAGATTTCGGGGTGGGGGGGGGGGAGGTGTTCTGTTTTTTTTCTAGTCCTAAGGACAGTCGGTGGAAATAAAATAATTGTGAATTTTCACTTTTAATTTTATTTTGATTTAGCAAAATGTAGGGTTGGTGAAACGAATAATAATAAAAAAATTTATTCAAATTCAAAGTTTAAATTTAATGTTTTTGTTTAAACAATGGTGCAGGTTTTTAGGGTTTTTTATTTTCTAGCCTTGAGGACAGTCAGCAGAAACAAAACAAGTGTGAATTTTCACTTTTAATTTTTTTTTAATTTAGCAAAATGTAGGGTCGGTGGCTTTATGAAATAAATAATTAAAAAAACACACTGGCATTTACAGACGCAGCTGGGGAGATATGGTGTTTCCACCCCATAGAAGCTTTACCTGTGATTTGTACAAGATATCTTAACATGGGTGACTAACTATTTAAAGAATCTGTACCCCTCCCATAGCAGTTTCACTTCACTGTGTCTGTTGAACAGGCGATTCCAGGTGAGAAAGTCCTTTATTGGAAAATGTCAATTCAAACTGTTTATAAAGTCAGACACATAGCAGTGTTTTTAATTCTTTCAGATGAGAATGTAAAATTGCATAAAAAGAATGTAATGGTGTGTAACCAAAGTAAAGTTTGTTTTATTTATTTAATGACGCTTGTTTTTTTTATCTATCATCAGCTATTAGATGTCAATCATATAGCCATTCTGACATACTGATTTAGAGGAAACCCGCTGCTGCCAAATGAGCTACTCCTTCCGATAAGCAGCAAGGGGTCTTTTATATGCAATGTCCCACACACAGGACAGCACATACCACACCCTTTGATAGACCACTGGTTGTAATGGAAAATAGCCCTAACTGCAAAATGGATCCACTTAGAAGGATCGATCCGACAACAGACAGCTTCACAGGCAAACACGCTACCGCTTGAGCTAGATCCCTCTTCAAACTGTTTATAAAGTGAGACACGTATCAGTGTTTTTAATGTTAACAGATAAGAATGTAAAATAGCATACAAAGAAAGTAATGTGTAACCAAGGCTTAAATGGGACCAGTTTGCTTACATAAGACATTATTAGGCCATTTGTCAATGTTTAAGATACAAGTAGAGGTAGGTAAAATGTAAAATGATTTGCCAATACACACCTGTAAAACCATATTAAGTTGTTTTATTTAACGACACCTCTAGAGCACATTCTGACATGTTTTTTAGAGGATTAGAGGAAACCCACTGCCGCCATATTGGGGTCTTTTATATGCACTGTCCCTCAGACAGGACAGCACATACCACGGCCATTGGTGAACCAGTTATGGACCACTGGTTGGAACGGAAGATAGCCCAAACAGCAAATGGGTCCACTGTGAAGGATCGATCCGACGACCGACAGCTTCACAGGCAGAAGCTCTACCATTTGAGCTACATCCCACTCCCAAAACCATATTAAATACACGTTATCACTGAAGATAACAAGTCAAGTTAGCCTAATTATTAGAGCCATACATCAGTAACATGCTCATACAATTCACATATAAATGGTTGGTTGGTAGTTTGTATTTATTTTCGTGCTTACATGTATATCCAATTAAGGTTCAAGGGATCTTTTATATGCACTATCCCACAGACAGGATAACACATACAACAGACTTTGATAAACCAGTTGTGGACCACTGGTCGGTGTAAGTGATACAAACCTACCCCCTGAGCCTTGTGGAGCATTGACTCTGGGTTTGAGCCGATATCAAGATTAAAAATCCCATGCTTTGACTGAGATTTGATCCCAGTACCTACCAGCCACGAGACCAAATATATAGATAGATATCTTTTGGGTGTTTTTTTGTGGGATCTCTTCTATGAAGAATTATAGCAAAGTTAGCCACTAGCATGTTTGTGAAGAATGTCTAAAAAGCAAGTTAAACTTCTTTGTTTCTAAGATGCTTTGCATCGGCAAGCCTCCTCTTGACATTATTGCTTGACTTTGATCCAGATAATAGGAGGTCACCTGCTGCAACAATTAATTCTGCTCATCTTCGTCTGATCTGGCAGTCCGAGTAGAAAAGTCTGGATGATTGTCATTCCTTAATTGTGTGGCAGATCAGGGCCACTCACTAGTAGCTGCCATGTTACCGCACAACAAGTTCATAACCCAGATCTGCCACAGAATCAGTTCTATACAAACCTTGATTCAAAACCAGATAATTATGTCAGTGAGTTTAATGTGGTGGGTTCTGAGTTCAAGTCTCAGCGAAAACAAAGTGGAATCTTTTCTTTTTTTTTTGTGATTTTATCAATATAGAATGCACTTCTGAATGAGGACAGCCAAATTCATCCATTTCATGGGTGTTTAGAGTGGGGTGATTCTCAGTGATAATGTTTTCATTATTATTATTATATAATATTGTTCAAACTCTAGTATGAGTATGGTGTTTTAATCCCCTTCATCCACAAAAAACAAAACACACTGTACTATGCTGAATATGTTATACCAAAAGCTTTTTCTGTCAATACCAACATTTTAGTACAAAATTATTTTATTTAATGTCATTGAAAAAAATATTTAAATAAATAAAATAACATGACCACAATGATGTCATCCCCTGAAATTGCCCGTGGCTATTGGCAATGCCATGGAGATTGCCGTGAAGTTTTTCATTCTCCAAGGCACTCTTTTGCCATGGATTTTTTAAAAAAATGTTCAAGGTATATTTTTTTCTTATTATTAAAAATAAAGTACACTTTACACTAAAACTGCCATGGACACTATTTGTCCACAGCATTTATTTTGAGGAGGATATTTTTTAAACTGGGAGATGGGGGGGGGGGAAGTTGCATTTGTATGTGAAGTGAACTTTTTTAATGTTCAACAATAAAGAGCAAAACCAATAAAAGTCTGGTTCCCACTGCGACACGTTTCCAGCAACTGAACACAGAGTCAAATCCATTAAGAGCTCATCAACCAACAGGGCAACCCTTGGGCAGTTATAACACTGTGCCAACACCATCACTAACTCCCAGACTGAGCAATCATACAGCAATTCCAGCACTAAGCCAACACGGCAGTGACTTCAGGCACCGTTACAATGACTCGGAACACCACTAACGACCATTTATCACAGTGTTCTGTTTGAGGAAGCAGAAGAATGGATGAGATTAGCCTAACTCTGGTTGTGTGCAGCAGATAACATAATCAGACATGTTACCACTGACACTGGCTAACCAAGTGAGTAATGACCGAATCTGGCTAATTTAATCACAGCTTGCCAATTAGACACATCATTTGACACTGATGGGCCTGCCAGCATACAAGAGTCATCACCAATACTTAGCAAATTTGTTCGTTTCTAATTAAGTCCTCCGTTAAAGTGATTTCAAATGTGACAACTAACGATTATGAATCAATGCAACTTTAAAAAATGCATGTTAAAGTAAAATATAAAATATACTCAACCAAAAAAGAAAGTATGCATGTTGAAATATTTTTATTTCATGGGGTGGTCACAGTAATGGTCCATTGGCAGCAAACATGTAACTTGTGATATTACTGCATACACAGACCTCATAAATTGTATGGTTATCTACACGTAATTCCAGAATTTCTGTCATGAATGTCATCTGGTTTATGAAATAAATGACTATTGATTACATGCAAAAAAAAATGTTTGTTGATTATATTACTAATCTATAGAATATTGACATTAGTGAAAAAAACGACCAATGAATGCAACAGAAATTCAAACTGTCATATAACTTAAATCATAAATTAAATAGAAAGTACAAAACACTAACATTTTGAAATTTAATATTAAAACACAAGTTGTATTCACATTGCAATAAACCAGTGATAATAGACAAATTTTGATTTTAAATAAATCATTGCAGTGCTTTTATTGAGCACTTTGCATGGTGCTCTTTCCTTTTTTTAAACAGCTTTAGGAACAAAATACACATTGAACCACCATAATATTATAATCTACATTCACTGTAACACATACCGTATATTTACTATTTAATGCCTCTGCCTAATAATGCATCCCTAGCCATTTTGCAAAATAAAAATGACATACCCCAGCATAAATTCATGATCGTACCATAGTATCCAAAGTATGTAATGAATGCACACACTAGTACTCTGTATTTCACAAAATATTTAACAGAAAAAATACGATTTCAAACTATCGTGAACTCATTAAACTCCAAATTCGCAAAATGTAATTCCCCTGTGGGCGTTAAACAGGGAATATACGGTATATAAAATATATTAAAATTTTATTTATATCCATGCAGAACTACTCCGCAGCACAATTGCAATATGCTTTTCAATTAAATGCAGATAACACTTGCAGTTGACACATATGATATATTTATTATACTGGAATGGAGTATGTGTACATAAATAGAAAATATATGGATATTAAAAGTAAATAAAAAAGGTTCTTGAATAATTCAAAAAGATAACATGTACCGTACATACAGATGAACCATTATATGTTCCCAGTATTGGTACAAAACACTTTAGAATCTGTCATCACTTTGAAGGACACTTTAACTAAGTTATTCAAGCACATGTCATATCAGAGTATACTCGGGACTCCCACTAAAGAGGTGATATTGTGAAAGTTTACAAAATGCTCCTCAGTTTGCACCTGTTTAATTGGATCTGTGGGGACTGAAAGAGCATGGCGAATGACAAATATTGACATGTCTGTAGTCTGCATCAGTTGACCTGTACTTGATACTCTTAATTCATGAGACTGTTGTAAACACAAACTCTCTCAAACCCATACTCATATTGTACAATCAAATAATTCTAGTAATGAACATACAGTATAACCTCCATTTATTGCCCCCCCGATTTAATACCAACTTTCTTCCGAGTACCATTTGTTTTCTTTATTAATTCCCTCTATTTAGCACCACCCTCGCTATCCGACATCTGCCAAACATGTTTTCGAACAAAACGCATTTTGTATGTTACACTCCTCTCGATTGAATCACCAATGCTTCAATTAGCTGTTATCAAGCAGCTCGACAGGAGTATATTGGCCTTAATTAAGCTCATCAGGAGTTGTTACTTTTGTTAGTCTAATGATTGACAACACCACTGTGTTAATTAGTTGTCATTGCAGTGATTCTGCAGTTCAAAGAAGTAGCGGTACAAGACAAAAAGCTGCTCTGATGATCACGTGA
>JAULBS010129074.1:0-13536 GCA_032355785.1 Symmetromphalus regularis
TTTGGAACAGTAGTAGTTGGTGATTCATGATCTTCAGAGAAAATACACTACTGCCACATAGGTTACACATTTGGAACAGTAGTAGTTGGTGATTCATGATCTTCAGAGAAAACACACTACTGCCACATAGGTTACACATTTGGAACTGTAGTAGTTGGTGATTCATGATCTTCAGAGAAAACACACTACTGCCACATACGAGGTTACACTTTTGGAACAGTAGTAGTTGGTGATTCATGATCTTCAGAGAAAACACACTACTGCCACATAGGTTACACTTTTGGAATAGTAGTAGTTGGTGATTCATGATCTTCAGAGAAAACACACTACTGCCACATAGGTTACACTTTTGGAATAGTTGTAGTTGGTGACTCATGATCTTCAGAGAAAACACTCTACCACCACATAGGTTACACTTTTGGAATAATAGTAGTTGGTGATTCATGATCTTCAGAGAAAACCCTCCACTGCTACATAGGTTACACTTTTGGAATAGTTGTAAGGGATCTACAGACAGGACATCTTTTGTTACAAAAGACATGGATCACTGGCTGGAATGAAAAAAAGCTCAATACCTCCACTGAAAGTGATAGATTTGATGATCGTATAGTATCAGGTGGACATTCTACCTCTAAGGTAGATTTCAATCTCCATGTTTTTAAATAAAAATTGTACTTACACCCCTTGATCGAGTCGATCACTCCAACTTATCTCACTGGCGAAGTATGCATTGATGGCTATAACCAGGTCTATTAGAATCTGCTGACACCACGGTTGCTGAAAAATACCATCAAAATTACAACAAACCAAAAACTAAACTGGCCACCATGACAAATCTTAATTATTAACAAACCTTTCTCATGAAAAATACCATCAAAATTACAACACATAAAAAACTAATATGGCTACCATGATTAATCTGTAAATTATTAACAAACCTTTCTCACGAACCATTAACATATACTACACTAATCAGTTCATAAATGCTGATAATTATATATTTTGTTTATACAGTTTTCTTTTGGTATGACAAAGAGGGAGGTTTTTCTTAAAGCTCAACTTAAAATCATAGCCAAAATATCAAAAAATGAAGAGCTCAATTGCAAGATCCATTTTTACCCAAATTGAGTTTGATGCGATGATTAATAGTGATTAAACCTTGCTTCAACAGGACAAATCAAACGAGTTTCAAAACAGCATATATACATCAGTGATGTACCACTGAATGTTCACAAATAGTGCAAAAGGCATAATGTCCTGTTCAGTTAATTGACATGTTCCTTTAAACTGTTAAATGGTCTGTAAGCCCTTTTGCAAATAAGCTCTTCAAATACACTGAATGGAACTTTACAAAGAGAATAAATTAATAATAAATTGAAGTATTTTAAAATTAAATTACCTGTTTTACTTTGGCTTTCTCTAAAACTTCAGATAAAGTATTCTGCACTCTGCTTGGTAAGGAAATGACTTTAACAAACGATATTATTTTGAAAACGTCACTGAAAATAAAAATGTACTACAAAATATATAATAAAAGAATAATGTATTAGAATGACATGCTTGACATATGATATATGTATAGGGCTCTCGCTGGACTTTTTTATTTGGAGTCTAATGAGAATTTTGGTGAAATCCTGGGAGTCACATAATAGGATTTTAAGTAAAAATTCAAAATATGAGAGTCACTGTCCAAGTTCCATGGGTCAAAAGACACTTTTTGGGATCAGTGAGATCCCTGCACATATTTTGTACTAAATCTAACCATATGCAAGTACACATTTTGCAGTACAAAGTCGACAGTCTTTACACTGATGAAGCAAGCCCCATCACTTATAAAGATGTATTGTAACAGTTTTATGTTAAACACTAGTTTGGAATATTATATTTTTGTACAATTAACTAGACCATCAGGTTTTCTAAACTCTTAGACTACTACATTCCAAAACGGACAGAAATGGACTGACAAAACACCAAAATGAACACAATTTTATTCTGTAAACAATTTACAGAACATTTTCCAGAAGTTATAATATGCAGCAGAGGCTTTTAATATTATTTATTAAAGAAACATATAAAAGATTTAAAGAAGGGGATATTACAACTTCTGGAAAATGTTCAGTAAATTGTTTACAGGATAAAATTACATGTGGTCCATTTCAGTGTTTCGTTGGTCCGTTTAGGTCCTTTTCAGTCCATTTTGGTCCGTTTCAGTCCATTTCTGTCCTTTTCAGTGTTTCGTCAGACCCGATTATTGTTAATCATGTAATTAATTTCCTGCTGAAATTTTTAGTAATTTTCATATAAATTTTAGACAAACTAGTCATGTCAATAGATAAGTAATTATTAATAGAAAAAATGTTAAAACTCTGTTTGTCACTGACTATCCTGTGGTCATTAGACTTGATTTAGTTATTTTGTGAATGGGTAATGGAAATACCACATCTTTTATTAAAATGCTACATTCATCTTATTACAATAACAACAATAACTTTAATAACTGTATTAAAATGGCAAGAGACTACCTACCACTTGATAGTGACAAGGTTAGTGATCACACGTAGAACAGTGCGAAGACGAGAAGCTCCCTCTAACATGCCGTCGAGCACCTGGCTCATGCTCAGTTGGGTTCGCGAGTTTAATTTGGCTATAAACTTGCTGTCATCAAGCATCTTCAACATGGTGTCTGGGTCCGTGTCTTGTTCTGTGGCCTCCACTATCGACTGCCACTCATCCTCACTATCCACATCCTGTATGAATCAACAGAAATAACTTTTACTACTAAACTTTAAAGAAAGATTTTCTGTTTTTGTTCCTAAAGTTCTTCCATAACTGATATTGCAATAGTTTGCAATCTAAACCAAAATTCCAGTTCTACCACATAATGAGATTGGTGACCTTTATGATAATCACAATATTTAGAATGTTCTGAATAATTAAAAATGTTTTTGAGTACAGTAATTAAATAGTTACCTCTCCCTCAAGTTTGACATTCTCCATGTTTTTCTTCACGGGAGGAGGATTTTTGCGGACAGTTCGTCGACTTTCAACTTTAACATCAGGATATTCTTTCTGGTAGTCCTTACTGATGCGATCAGACCGAGGAGTTGGATCAATAGACTGAAGTATTTTCAGAAAATATAGTCAACATCTTAACACAGATAATAGAAAAGAGGACAGTGTTAAAGGCAAATAATTAATTTTACCACAGTGAAGAAATTAAGTTTATGATTACATTGTTAAATGCACTTGTTGCAAGTATCAAATGTTTTTAGACCAAACAATATACATGTTTGGTTCCTGTTACATCCCCAACACCCTCAAAGCCACCCCAACCACCATCATAAAAAAGATGATTAGGTACTGGTAGGTTGGAAAAACATTCTTTTTTAAACATTCCAGATTACATTTTAGAAGATATTTTATTTTAGTAAGTAAGCAATTTTAAAACATATATATATATATATATATATATATATATATATATAAACAACAATCTGTGATCCAAAATATGTTTAGTGTTATCATCAAAAGTAATGGGAATCAAACAACTTTGTCAAATAAAATATTTATTTATATTTAACAAGCTTTGTACAAAATATGACAAATTAATCTGTTTTACATTCCTGTTCATCATGAAAGCATGAATAATTATAAGTAAATATTTAGTCACATGACTAGACCACCTGAAAACACGCATTTTAATTTCAACATAATTAACATCCGACTATATCAGAAATGATTAATTGTGTACTTTTGTCAGAATTTAAATTTAGAAAGTTGCAACAATAATAAAATAAATATTTTCCAATACCCAATATCACTTACACTACATATATAAAGGGAAATATAGCAATGCCTAATAACAATGTAAATATTAATACACGTATGGTATATAAGATGACATAATATATACTCAACCAAAAAAGAAAGTATACAATTTGAACTATTTTTGTTTCATGAGATGGCAGCAAACACATATACACCCCTCTAAATGGTGTATCTTATTCCAGAATTTTTGCCATGAATCTTGTTTGGTTCATTAAATAAATGACTATTGATTACATACATACTTTCCTTTTTGGTTGAATATAACAGCATTTACTGGAGTAGTATCCTTAAAAAATAATAAAACATGAAATGAACACAAACATTTCACTTTTCATAATGAATCCAATCATTGTAAGATAGGGAATTAAAGCAGAGCATAATAACAATGTAGCACTTAATAACACATATGTATGGTACAAAAGATGTAACAATTATATCAATATTTACTGGAGTATTATTTTTAAGTGAAATGTTTGTTTCTCTTTTAGATTTTATTATTTATTATTTCACAATGAATCCAACCATACAAAGACAAGGAAATGACATGCAACATTCACATCTGTCTTAATTATATCTGCTTGAGCTCTGTTAATTTAAACTCCTATGTAGAGTTACTAAAGATAATAAAATCTTATATTGGCACATACATAAATAACATAAGAAGAAACTGACTAAACTGAACAGACAATGTCGAGAACAAATTATCGCAACTGTCACATTCCATTTATCATGTGACTGTAAACTATGAGTTTTAATGCTAGACATTTGATGATTCCCCACCCCACCCATACCCTCTTTACCAACATGACATGTAAACTTCATGTTACAAAAGGTTTTCATCTTGTGCTTTCTATACATTCTTGTCTGATCAGGACTTTATTATGGTTGTGTAATGTTCATACTTGAGGTCAGTTTATAAATGGTATCAACTAATATATTAAAAAGTACATTAAAAATTAAAAGCCATGTCACACAGTGATCAATTCATCAAAAGCAAAGACAAATGAATTCTCAAAGCTGTGCAATTCATTTTTTTTTTTTTTGCATGAATATAATACTTTAAAATGCTAAAAAAATATTGCATCTTGCATTCTTTAACAACATTAAAAAAACGTATTTAAAAGCATAATAAATAAAAATCTTTCTTTAAATAAGTAAACAATAAGTTATAATTATTAGAAAGTACAGTCAAATATTTTTATGTTAAAAGAATTAACTAACACAATAATACATTATAAACAGTTATTTTGTATAACTGCACATACAACTAAATTCAGTAAACATTTTATGAACTGTCAGATCAAGAATAGTTGACATATCCGATATCTGAGGAGCAGTACATGTTATACACACCAGGTTTTGTCACTGTTTTACAGTTATTCATGAGTGCACAACCTCACGACTGTGGCTATTATATTTCTTGGACTCTTGTCTTGTGTAGGCATATGGTTTTTTTAAGATATCTCTTTAAATTTGTAATTTCACATCTCAGTAAATACAATGTTCACTGTTACTGCTGCAACCAATCCTTGCAACAAATACACACAGGTACACAAGTTCAATGGATTTACATGTGCATAATAGTTAAAAATAAATGAGTCATATTATTGATGTGAATAACACAGACTTGCATTTTTCGCATTGATTTAATGATGGCATTACTTTCAAGATATAGTGCTATTGGTATACTGAAGATAATTATACTCTAACAAAAGAGAAATTTTTAAAGTAAGTCTTAGCATAATAAAAACACATGAACAGAACCATTCCTTCAAGCTATAGCTCATCCTTGATATAAAAAGCATGGAAGCAAAATAAACAAATCAGAAAGTTTTTGAGTACTTTGTGAATAGTTTTATCTAAACACCATAACTACAAAGAATTACAGATACTACAAAGTTAATTCTAGGAAAAGAAAAACACTGGCAATATTTTTACCTCTCCATTTGATGGAACCTGTCAGTTAAAGCATAAAACAATATTTTTGTTTACTAAATACATAGGTATAGTCAAAACATTCTATAGCCAGCATCTTCATTAAGCAATTATCAGTCTTAATGGATTCTCTTAAATCATGTATCTAGCACAATATGACTTGTTTTAAGAAGATCACATTTTAGAGATCATGTTTGTTACTTTGTTGGGTGACTGTTTAATATATTCAATGAACGAATCTGCAGTTAGGAAATTTTCAAAAAGTTGACGTGGTTAAACACTAATCTTTTTTTAAAGGCACTACACCATGTTTTCCAACTGCTGAGATAACTAAATTTGATTGCTAATACGTGGGGGTGCATTCATTCAACCATTACAAGTCATATATGCCTTGAGCTATAATACAACAACCAGATATACAGAGTATTTATAATTTGAATATTACAAGAAACACACTGTAAGTAATGTGTTGGATAATACTCAACTTGTCAGAAATATGTTATAATGTTAAAAACACAGAACGGAGACTTTAACACACACAAGAATATAAATAACTGGACTTAATTAATAATAGAGAATAATGAGTCTAAACCCACCTTGCTCATGCCGGTGCCTTCCCACTGCTGTGAGTGTGGTCGGTCAGTGTGAATTGGAATCCCTGCTTCAGGCTTACCATCTTGTTCTCCAGCCCAGGCCTGAGGTTTAGGAATATACCCTGTTTGTTTCTATCATAACAAAAACATACATTTTTACTAAATCCATACTAAAGCAATGTACTGAGGTGATATTAAACAAGTATGAACTAATATTTATGTTTTGTACAATAGTATTTAGTGTTAATTACCATGTGTACTACTGTTGATAAAATAACGTACATCATTTATTAATAAGATTCACTTTGTTCCAAATGTGGTAAAAATGTTCAAACATTGAAGCACGTTATGAAACAGCATGAACACAAACAAAGTCAGCGAATTCTTTTCTTTTATGTACCAATTATTTATTTTGAAAAAAGACAAAATAAAGAGTTCAAATTTTAAATTCTGGCAAATAAAATAAAAGTCATATAAATTGCATCACAGTCATATGGAGATACAAGTTTCTCCATTGAAGAGATGTGGGATAGAGTTTTGGAAAACTGAAGTAAATACAAATCCAGTATGAAAGAAAATAATATCTATGTTCGTATGACAGTATTAGGCTTGTAACCTTTTTCGCATCTTCTTCTAGTGCTTTCTTGCGAGCCTTTGCTAGAATTTTTGATGTTCCTGGCAGATGTGCTTTGTCCTTTGCCTGTTGTTCTTTCAGCATTATCATGGAAGCAGACAGCGGTTGTGTGAACGGACTCTGGAGCTGCACATCTTCCTCAGAAACTAAAAAATACATATATATATACACAAAACAGTACACAATTAATACAGAGAGTTTTGGGATTTTTTGTTTTTCTTCAGCAAGTAGCCTGATTAGCCTCAGCATACAAGCTGAAGTAAAATTAAATTATTTCAGTATTTTTCTGCTGATGCAACTTTACCAAAAACAATTTGCTGGCAGATTTGAACTCACTGAAAAGCTATGACTTGGTCAGTCAACAATTATAACACTTTCAAATGATAGTTTATCATTCGATATTTGCTAAGTCTGCTTTAACAAAAATCAGACACACCTGTGTATTAATATAAAACATTATGGTGTTTTAATCATAAGATAAAGTGTACTTCAGCTGAATCAAAGTGCTTTCGTTATATCATATTTTTTTCATTTATTATTCTGTTACATATATTTTTTAGAGGTTTTTTTTGTTGATGCAAAGATTTTTGAATACAAAGAATCACATACCAAACATCTTAGATTTGGTAGAAAATTATCAGATTTGTAAAAAAAAGAAGAAATTTTTTAAAATGAAGTCATGTTACCTTTCACGCCATCAGATACAAATGGATGATGTAACAAATCTGGCCAGGACAGTCGGACTTTAGGGTTCTTGTTTAACAGACCTTGCAGGAATTCTTTAAAATTCTGACTCATGTTCTTAGGCCACTTAACTGGGTCCTTAATTATCATATTCACCAACTGGAAGATACTGGTTGTGAAGAACGGTGGCGTTCCAGTAAACAGTTCATATAAAATACACCCAAGTGCCCTAAAAATAAAAAAGTAGGACTATAAATGGTTTATATTAGAGTTTGATATGGTAATTAAGCTTTGATCATTAAAACAATTTTAATAGTTTATTAATTTTTTGTTTAATGTTTGGAAGAGGATGAGGGAAATAAAATTAGCCATTGATTGTACAAGACGATGTTGGATTTTTATAGTATAGATGAGCATTAGATATGTGTTAACCCTTAAAATTCATGAAATAATTTTTTTTTTATCTGTTATGATAAAGAAGTTTGGTATGTCTTTCACAGATTTTACACAAAGTATTATGATAATCTAAACTATAGACTTATTCTTTATATCTTTCAGTTTGCTTTATTTTCATTATTTTATTCTTCTTTAAACCACAAATCTGTTATTTTGTATTTGATTGCTAAGAATTGCAAAATTTTAAAAGAAAGAGTAAAAGTTATCTTTGAATGTAACTGTTACAAAGGAATCTGAAGCCAAAGAAAAGAAACGAGCTAAAACAGATATTATATTTATTATACCATAAATCTGCTGTGTGATCATATGGTTTCTCTTCAACGAGTTCTGGAGACATGTATAAAGGTGTCCCCTAAAAAATAAAAATATAAATAATGTTACAAATATCCAATTATAACAATTATTATCCAATAATATACTTGGCTTTTAATTTTTTTACTATAAACATCACTTAAAATATTTTTATTCAATGTATAAAAATCTCTAGAGACAAAATAAAAGAAGGAATTCAAGCAATTATAGAAAAAAAGACAATTAATTACTTAATGCCCAGTAAAATGTCTTGAAATTTTTAATTGAATGTGGTTTACTTCCATACACAATATGTTAATGATTAACAACATGTTAACAGGAGTCGAATTTCACCAAGACATTGAGGAATTTGCTGTGCTGCCCTATCCCTTTGACACAATGCCCTCTCAATTTCACTTCTAAAGAGGACAAATATTGCCGTGAGCTTCTTATCCGCTTGCCCCATAGGAAATTCGCATCTGACATTGTGCCCTGACATGTACTTAAAATTGCCTTGGTGCCCTCTTGATTCCTCAGAATCCAAGACAATAATCACTGTGTCCCCAAAACACTGAAGTTAGACCCCTGTATATATTAATTTTGTAGGGTACGTCATGCATGAATTTCCTGAATCCAGAAATATAAATGAATACAAAATAAATGAATAATCAATCTCTTAACTAAACTGTCTGAAGTAAAATATTAATAAATTAATGCTAGTACAGTTATGAACTACTAATCAAGCCAAACCTTTATAGATGTGAGAACAAGTGTGTTAAAACTCATGGCTCTTGCAAAGCCAAAATCACATAGTTTAACCACCCCATCCTTTCCTAACAGGATGTTCTGTGGCTTCATATCTCTGTGCAGGATCCGGTGTGAGTGAAGATAAAACAAAGCTGAAACCAGCTGACAGGCAATGGCTTGAACCTGCACATCAAACAAAAATGATTATTTATAGTATGTAAATAAATAAAGACTGTTTTATTTAACGATGCCTCTAGAGCAAATTTATTTTTATCTTATCATCGGCTATTGGACGTCAGTCATATGGTCATTCTGACATATTTATTTAGTTGAAACCAACTACCGCCACATAGGTTACTCTTTCAGATAAGCAGCAAGGCTCTTTTATATGAACCGTTCCATAGACAGGACAGCACATACCATGGCCTTTGATGAACCAGTTGTGGACCACTGGTTATCGGAATATAACCCAAACTAAAAATGGGTCCACTGAGAAGGATCGATTCGACGACCCACTGTTTTACTCGCTAATGTTTGATCAACATCCCGCTCGTTAAAGTATGTAATGCTTTCCATTGTGAATTTCTATAATTAGGGGATAGTTTTTAACTACATGATTTTAACACAAAATCAACAAATTTTGTATTCAAATCACATACATATAGTTGAAAACAAAATATAGTGTAGTTATCCCTATTCTAATATAACAAATTTTACAACAATTTTTTAAATTGTTATTTTAAGTAAAAAGAAATAAAAAGAAATTTAGTTCTTTAAAAAATAAACATTAAAAACACAGTGTTCTGCAGTCAAGTTACAATTAAATGTCAAAAATAAAATGGTCGATTGATTTTAATTACAGTATTATGTTACATAACTAGTGTTCATACAACCCAGTTATATTAATTTATATTACTAGGAGATACTAAAATGGGACAATGAAGAAAACAGCACATATGAGGTTGAGTGGCACCAGCAGTTTAGGAAGTCTTTTTTGGTTGTTAACAACTTCCTAAATCATAGATTTGAGACGTAAGTTGTATTAAAACTAACAAGTTAAATTAACAATTATATCCAAAGCAAGATAATTTTCAACCGTTTTCATTCATTTTCTGTGGTGTACATTTTGCCTAAATGTTTAGAATATTTATCACTTGTCTCATTAAATATATACCTGTTCTTCTGGAAGATTACCATCATCTTCTAAAATCTGAAAAAGCTCACCCTCTGCATAGTCAGTAACCACAACAACCTGGTGATAAAGCACATTTCAGTAAAAAGAAACATTTAAAATAATATATGCTTATATGATTTAATGGTGGGGTTTTCGTGTGTTTTTTAATCTATCATTTTTCAAATCAAATAATAAAAACTTCATTTATTCTTATAAATGTTTCCCAAGTCACTTAAAAGAATAAAATAATTTTTTTATAACTGTTTTGACTTGCCAGAAATCATAGAGTGGTTCCATTTCAGGATGAAGCATTTTTAATGACTTAGAGCAGACATTTTGAAATTAAATAACCTTTGCAGAATGATTATTTAACAAAATATATATCCCTTAAATATTATTGGTTTTAACATGGTTGGTGAGAAAATTTAAATAAAAAAGGACCAAAATGAAATTTTATTTCTTTTGTGCTAAAATGCATGTACAAGGATCTGTAATGTGAAATAATATTAAAATGTTGCCAAAGATAATCAGAATAGCAAAATCAAATTAAGACATAACTGGAAGTTCGGAATCATACTTGCCTCTTTATCAGTTTCAAAACTGTCTAGCATTTCAATGATATTTTCCTGGTGCAAACCTCGCATTATCTCAATCTCACGTCGCAAACTACGAAGTTCTTTTTCAGATTTTCCTACTTTAGGTATAAATTTCAAAGCCACAACCTGAAAAATAAAATCATGAAAAATCAAACTATAGTGTATAAAACTATAATGATAATACAGGTTTTCAGAATAAATGAGGCTAAAAAATAAGACTATCGCATATTCAAGGAAAGTGAAATATGATGGTCGAGCATTCAATGGGCAAGAATTTATTTTATAATTTAAACATAGTTTGACCCCCAATAGCCAATGTTTATTTTTATGCTGGGGTTCATTAAACCACTGTTCAATCAATCAATCAATCAATGTGCAAGATCTAATCACTGTTAAAAGTTCAAAGGAAAAGTAACCAGTTTCATTATAATGATTATTGTATTATAAATTAATTTCTTTGAATAAAATCACTTAATCGTTTTAAAATAAAATAAAATTATTCATTAAAATTTAACTGCATTTGATAGTTTTTGGAAGTGTTCAGTAATTTCTGTATGTCAAATGTTTTTATTCCAAAAATGATGTCAGAGGTGGCAAGGTTTTTTTTAGTTTTTAATTTCCAATAAAACAACAATATGTATATGATAATTATTTATTTTGCACACAATTACATTAATATGTGTAATTTAATTTTCTGAAATTTTGTCTATCTAAACAGCCAACAAACTGGGACTCTGTACAACTTTGTATTATTTATTTGTTTACTTTTTAAGGAAACATTTTTTAATGTTTATGTATGAGTGAAAAAATCATATATGCGTAAGTATAAATGTAAATGACACTTGCCCTTGGGCAAATTAGTTTTTAAATAAATTTTCAATCCATTATATATCTGGGATATATCATTTGTAGCATTTCAAGTATTCCATGGGGTTTTTTTTTACTTGCATACAAGATATATTTACCTATTTTCATTTTGATATAGATTTAAACTTTGTCTTTCAGTATCTTACTTACCTGACCAATATATTTTTTTCTTCCTTTGTAGACCTTGCCAAATGAACCTTCCCCAATAATATCTAAGACATGGTAATTATCCATTGTCGAGGCCATTACTCCAATTCAAAATTTAGGTTCATGCATATTCCTGAAAACAAACATGGATTATTCAAATCATTAACAAGAAGCTGGTAAGATAATATAGGATCACTTTCCAAATGATAATTACACAGCCATACATACAAGGAATAGACTTTTTTAATCATTAATGTCTTTTTACCACTATTGTAAAAGAACAGTAAATATTAAAAATAGGGACTGAGTGTAAGCACTAAGGTCAGGTGTTCTAGACAATCCTTTCTTTCTTGTGCAGGCCATAGGTTTCAAATTTCATGGGAAACACTTTTGGATCATGGGAACCTATCGAAAACTGTTATTTCGTAATCCAAAATAATGCAGCAGTGATATACTTTCGGTTCCATGATTTTCACGACAAGGTACCAACACGCCGAAACCCTATGGCCTGTTACAGTGCTAAAATTTACACTGCAAATTATTGTCAGATTGGCCATTTCAAGTTAAAAATGAATTGATTAATCCGGATTTTAGTGAAGTTGGGTTCAATTAAGAATTTCATTTAAAACATTTACTTTTAACCTAATTAAGGAGAATTTTTTTGCTAAGTAACATATCTGACTGCATGCCTTCTCCACCTGTCATTCCATTTTTATGTGTAGAGGGTATGTGGGTAGTGGAGACATCTTCCCTTAGACCTTTATATTATTTTTCTTTGTTTTAAACTTTACTTTATATGTTATCAGTAGTGACCTACTTTATAGTTTAATAATAAGTCACAGAAATAAAAAAAAATAAAAAACTTATAAAAAGAAATTAAATTGAGGAATGGGTGGAACTTTTGCATAAAGGAAAATAGGTTAGCTATTTTTCTTATAAATCAGATGAATCCTCAGTATCATTGATCGTGATCAATATCAAATACAAAATAATAATAAAGGGAGAAAATGGAGTATGGGGTGCCAAGTGCAAAAAACATTATTTAAGCTATTTTAACCCCTTTTTCTCTCATGTATAATCATCGTATCTGTGCAGCGCCGTCACGCTTTATGCACACCATATGCATGTACAGCGGGGCTGAACTGGGCTAGGCTTATCTATACATGAGAGGGGTGAGAGGGGTTAAATACGATATAATATGATTATACATGAGAGGGGCTAAATACCATTTAACTAAATGCAATATAATATATATGATCTAGTTAAATATGACAAAATTTATATGATTTAGTTAAATGTTATTTAATATACAGTGAAACCCCATCTAACGACCACCCCGGTACTAAGACCACCCCGCTATAAAGACCAATATTTTAAAGACCCGAATTTCTCTTATTACTTTTATAGTAAACCCACCTGAAATTAAGACCATCCCGCTATTCCGGATTACGACCAGTAAAATCAGTCCCAATGGTCGTTTTCAGTGTATTTTGACCCCACTAAAGCAACCAAATTAAAATAGCAAGCCTCGTGTATAATGACTGGTGTTCAACTGAAATCACTGTAATGGTCAGAATAGCTGCT
>JAULBS010129085.1:0-13534 GCA_032355785.1 Symmetromphalus regularis
TACAAACACTCAATATGTGGTAGTCACTTAAGGTTCTGCTTAAAAATTTATATTTTGTTAGTGGGGAAAAGAAGGATCAAGCATGAGGTTTGGTAAAGTTTCATTAAATTCATAACTTTATTACTGTGGCATAGTGACTAATGTGGGCAAAAACCTGCACCATCATATAAATTTACAAGTTAAATGATATACCAAAATGGGTTTTATTGCAAATAATGTGCATAATATACACTGTGACAGTCTAAAAATAATATTTAGGCATATACGTAATTATTTCCCAAATAGAAAGCAAAATGTAAAAGATAAAACTTGTACACCTCTGGCAGGCCAGGAAATAATTATTTTAGTTCAGCTGGTCAAAATGTCCAGCATCAATCAATTTAAACAAAATATAGTTTAGTTTTTGTGGTATATATGCTTGTTATTATTTAATTGTTCACAATTTATTCAATAGACACAAGCTCAGGGTTCCACCTAGCATCTGGGAAATGTGAGTCAGGATGACTCACAGTGTTTTATTTTTTTGAGTCAAGCATTCAAAAATGGGAGTCAAGCCTTCAAAAATGGGAGTCAAGAATATTATTTCTATCACATAATTAATTGAATAACTGTCTTACATTCTATCCATTATGCATACATTCTATCTATTTAATACTAATACATGCCATTGTTGTTTTTTCTCATAAATAATAGGTTTTTGTGTATTAAACAAAATTAAAATCGATTGACGTTGGAAATATTTTGCATCAACCATGACACACACATATTTTATTTAGGAGTATTTTAGCAAAATATTGCATCAAATATGCACGATTCCTGCGACATGTGAAACCCTGCAAGCTGCATGAAACTGACTTTATACAGAAATTTAATTTTTACCAAAAATTAAAACATGAATGTCGGACAAAGTGACTGACACAATTAACTTTGTGACCGTCAAATATTCTAAAATGACAAATTTGTACTGGTCAATGTCCTTGAGCAGCCACTTATTTCCAGGCTTGCTTTGGTTGTATTATATAATTATTTCATTGCTTACAATGGCAGTACGGTAGATCATGTGAGCATTTCTGCGTTTCACAATAAGTACCGGTAGATAAAACTAAGTTAAGATAACATACCTCTAGACCTCAATGAGTCATCATCATCTTTGGAAAATGAATCTGATGATGATTCTATAAGAGAACAAAACATTTTTATTCATTTAATTATCACAGACAAATAGGTCTGAAGAAAGAAAGTTATTAATAATAGCATTAGACAAGTACAAATCTGGATAATAATTGAGGATAGAATGAGCAGACAACAATTTAAAAAAAAATTAAAAATTTAAAGTGATTTCTCTGATCACTGAAAATATATAATGAATTAGAAAAGTATGTTTAAACAGTACATATATATTTTTTAATATAGAGCTGATGAATGGACAAAACTTACACTAGTATTTAGATATCTCCTTAGAAACATTAATTATAAATATGCAACATAATAATTTGAAAATTGTGCAATAATGTTAATCAAACCAACCAAATAAATGCTCATCAGTGAAGTTAAGAATTCGACAGTCATATGCTATGGTTACAGAAGAAGATCAGCTGTAGTAAGTTTTCAACCAATAATAATCACCTTTATTCAAAGAGTCACCTTTCCCTTCAGCTTGTGCTCCATGATCTTCATTGGTCTTCTTCTTATGACGATACTGTTTCTGGCTCATCACTATCTTGAACTGCAGATCTGACAAACAATATCAAATAATTATCAAAACATAATGTTATTAAATCTATATGCTAATACTTACAAATAAAAATAACCAAATATATTTAATGGATTTTTTTTTTTAAACTGGACCTTTCTATAAAATTAATTATAGTATTGTTACAAAAATATTTTCAGAATGTCTAACTGGATATATCACTAACTACCAGTGTTTAAATAAGTACATAAGTGTCTTAGAATATGTGGTTACTGAATTTATTAACACAAAATGAAAGCAATTGGAGATTTGTAATTAAAAAATCATTAAAAACATTTTATAACTCATTCTTTGTAGGATATTTTCAAAAGTTAAATATACTACTTGTTCTTTTATGTTTCGGTAATTTCTGTTCACTCTGTACAACTTATATTCAATGTACCAATAAGACATGCCTTTGTTTTCTCGTTTTAAGGCTTCAATCTCTTCATGCAAACTTCGTAAGACATCCTGGTGCTGGTGTCTGAGGAATAACAAGCTGCGCTCCAGGTAAAGAATCCTCTGTGTGGGATTCATCTCGGAATTGTCCAACATAGGATCATCATCATCCTTCTTTTCCTCCTGGTTAGGCATCAATCGATCCTTGACGAAGGGTTTGGGATATCTGGCTTTATCAAGTGTGTTGACCCGCGCCCACTGTGGGTAGTTACTGTTGAGCTGTGGTAGCTGACTACCCATAGTCAGGTCAGCAGCCTTTTCCTGCACCAGTCCTTGCCGAATCATTATCACTATTCGGTGTTCTGCCTTTCTTCAATCAAACACTATGTGTCACCTTGGCATATCATTCAGTCTAAAATAACAAAATGAGAAAATCATTGTCTCTATTTGGTTTTAACCCTGTTTTCAATCAAACACTGTGTGTCACCTTGGCATATCATTCAGTCTGAAATAACAAAATTAGAAAATCATTGTCTCGATTTGGTTTTAACACTGTCTTCAATCAAACACAGAGGGCCACCTTGGCATATCATTCAGTCTAAAATAACAAATAAACAAAAAACACCCGTTTAGCTTGTTTTTTCAAAGAGCTAAAACATTTGCCAAAGGCAGTGCATGTGTTTTTCTCAATATTCTTAGGTACAAATTTAAACAATTAGAAAGCATAACAAAAAATTTTGAAGCTAAAGAAATAAAATTGTTGTTTTTCTCCAATCCCAAACCAAAATATGAAACAAAGCATTTTTTATTTCACAAAAAGCAAGAAATGTGAAAGTTGGCTTTTGTTATTTTGATTTATCAGTAATAATATTATTTAAAACTTTTAAACTGAAACAAAAAACAGCAAATAAAATTCAATTTCTTTTTTTAATTGAAGTTTCTTTGAGTGAAGTTTATTTGTTGGTGGGTTTTTTGGTTGAAGAAACTTAACAGCCCTCCTGGAAATTTTAACCTCTCCCTGTAGGACCGTAGGACAGATTTTCAAAATGGGGTGGGGTGCTCCAAAAAGGTCTTGCAAGTTTCATTACCTTAAATGTTGTATCAGAGAAAGGAATCTTTATCTGAAATAAAACCTGGCAAAAAATACTTTTGCTGTGCTCTAAATGCAACAAAAATCTTAAATTTTCTGCATCTGACTCATCTGTCTTGCTATGACATAAAGAAAAATAATACTGCTGTATCCAGTCTTCTCTTCAGTTAAGTTTTTATGCTGGGGGTTGTCAATCAATCAATCTGTTCAATTAGCACCAATGGTCCATTCATATGCACTCTCCCACAGACAAGATAGCACAAATCACAACCTTTCTTACTCCAGTTATGTACCACTGGCTGGAATCAGATATAAATTCCAACAACCCATATAATAACCCTAATTAAATTCTGTAAATAACTGTATCACATAAAAACAACACAGGTATGTTCCGGTCATTACCAAATTGTGTACAATAGAGGAAACCCATACTGAGAAACATTGTGGGGAAAGACCCCTGTGACATGAAGAATAATTGTGTTATTTGCTAAACCAGATTAACAGAACTACTTAGTACATGTAATTGTGTACAGCCATACGTTACAGAACGGCCACTAATTGGAGGGGTTGGCTTGACAACACGATCTGTAACTGTGCATAGGTTCTTATGACAGGATTATACAGGTCTCAATTATAAATGTGAAATGTACTTACATATGTAACATGTTTTTGATTCTCCTTATATTGGCCTTGGTGGCATAACATGTCACTGAGCTCAAGGCAGGTAGATAATGGGATCAAATCCCACTGATGACAGGATTTTGAATCCTTATCAGGGAATATTTTGTTTAACATTTTTGACCAGTGATAATGGCTAACCAATGAAAAAAACTGGTAACCAATAGAAAGTGATTGCAATTGCTCTCATTGTAAATTAGAATTGCATAGTGATTTCTGAAATATGCATGGTGATTCAGTGGTACTGAAATTTTTTTTTCCTGGGTATCCAACCCAGAGTAAGTACGTATAAGGCTATACTCACTGCTGAGACATACGAGCATCTGCACCAATATTCAGTCTACAACTGCTATTACAAAAGCTATGATTTGTGCTATCCTGTGTTTATAAAAAATTCATTGCTGCTAATCAGAAAGAGCCGCCTATGTTGCAGTAGTGAATTTCTCCTGTAGACCAATGTTGGAAATATAATATGTCTGACACCTAAAAGCTGCTAAGTAAATAAGTCACCTTTAATGAATATTCCATTATTTCCATGAAATTGTTTTATTTACCTGGGTTTCTGATGATGGGTTTCATTTATAATTTACTATGTATATGTTCAAATTTGTCAGACACATACACGTATATGACATATACATATACAGAATAACAGACTAGGGCTACTTTTTTAATGGGAATTCAAGAAATATAATTCCCAGAAATATAATTCCCATAATATTCTTGGAAATAAATATAATGGGACATTTAATTGTTTTATCATTTATGTTCAGATGATGATCAGCAACATCTATTAAAAAATAATATCCAAATAATATTTGTTTATTAGCATAAAATACTGAATTAGTCACAAAACACATAAAATATCTATGAAAATAAAAGATTCTTATTGATTCCCATGATGCAAAGTTTTGGGGATGAATTTGATGAAAAATTAGGCCAATTTAAAAAAATAAAAAAAATAAAAAATATTTTTTTTAAACCAAACACACCTTTTTTATATTATATATTAAATATTTCCCACACATATTAAATATTTTCAACATATAATAAATGTCACACCAAAGGATGGTGATAGGGAATGTTAATTTTGTTCTAATTATAAAATTTGTTGATACTTTTATATTAGAACTACCCCACTATTATAATCAATTTTATTAAGGCCTATGAGTACTCTTAATAGCAGTTTCAATGTATTATCACTGTATAATACCACAAAGTATGGACACAAGTGTAAATGAAATACAGAGACCCAGCTATATTTACTTGTTGCTGCATTAAGAAATTTTACCAATGTCAATGAATGATTGTGACTGATTTTATATATATATCACTTATGGTTTTCATCTAACATTTGATATTTTTCTTATCAAAAGAACATTAAAAAAATCAATTAATAAAATAAATCTTATACCTGAAAATTACTGTCATAGCCAGTTCCTCTTGTTAAAATAATTTCATCAAATATCCATATTGTTATTACCATAACATCTCGTTGTATCACTGAACAGGCAAACTAACAGTTTGAAATTTCACCTGCTAAAGACCTGTGTTGTGGTATGTACAGATTATTTGTTATGCAAATGAGCTACTGGGATCCTTCACAAGTTCACTTCCTGTGTGGATCCTCTAATTTTGTGACAGTTCAAAATGATTAAAACCTTGTCAAAGTATTCATGTATACAACTTTAAGCAGTACACCAAATCGCCATTTCGCTATTGTTTGTTTCCTTTCATAATTAACAAAATAAGAAAACTAAATTAAACGTTGCCAAGGAATGTGACTAAGGGTAGGTAACTCTAATGCTTTTAACTTTCGACATGAACGTTGGTGTAACTTGAACGTGTTGGTGCTTGTTAATGCTACCTCAAATGTGATTGAAGCTTTAATTAATTAATGTTTCTGTTTTAAGATTTTGCCATTTTATTTTATTTTACATGCACATAGTTATCATAGTGGTTTTTGGTTTGGATATATCGTTTTAAATTCAGATGCATCATAGTTTGATACAGTACAGTAGAGGGCGCTCTTGTAAAAGTGGGAAATGTGAAAAGATTGGTAGAAATTTCGGTATTGTAGTATTCCTACAAAAATCAAACATAAATAGCCTATATGTTAAATATTTTGTTTATCATATTATAATATATTGTCATATAATTTAAAACAATGCTGATATTTTCTTTGTGCATCCTGTCGGCCTGTCAAAACTACCAAATTATATCTGGAAGAGTTCAGACTTGTTCCAGCATAATTTTTCAAACAATCTAAAAAGTTGTTTTTTTGGTAGGGCTTATATAAAACCCTAACCTAACCCTATGCTGAAAAGGTCTGAACTCTTGCCATATATCTTTTTCCGAAATGCATCTTATTGTACTTTAGGTGCTTGTGAAAACTTCAGTATTGCAACAAATGTGTTGGCAAAATAACTCAATGAAATAAGTGTCATCGAAAATTCAAAAAAGAATGTTATTGACAAAGTACAGAGACTTTAACAGAAACGCACACATTAAATTGGACATTGTTGGGAAAAGTATCCACCTGTACTCTATAATTAACTTTATTTACTTGTTGTATTTTTCAATTAATTTACTCTTATCTTCAAATTAGGGTTAGGTTAGCGTATTTCTTTTAAATAGCAGCCACGTCCAAATAATCTGTTGTGGGAATGATAGAAGTATGAGGGGTTTTGAGTGGAAATATTTCCAACAATTTAATTCCTTCTTAATCCACTATACTTTTAAGCTTCTACATGTGTATGAAGTGTTTAAACAATCAAGAAAATTTCAAACCAAACCTGTCTTCATTAATTCACATAATTCTCTTTCATGTAGTACATATGAAGAATTACTAACCTTTACTGGTTATTATAATTAATTTTGTTTTTATTTTCAGATCTGTTATAATCAGAGATGGCATTTTTTGGTCAGAACCAGCTTCAGTTTAATCTTGCCTATCCACCAATGGCATCACGACTAGCAGTACGTTTTCAAAAGCCAGATCCAATCAAATTTGAGAAGTTACGATACATTGATGCTGGTAAAGATGGTTCATCAGGTGTGAATGCCTCTGATCAGTTTGAGTTTTCATCATTATCTCAAGAGAGAATGTCTTTAGCTGTTCAGATGGCAAAAAGAGATGTCAGAAAGCAGAACGAGACGCAAAATGTTCAACAAAATTTTTCAAATCTTGCACCAAGAAGTCGCTCCCCATCTCCAAAGGTGCTAAGGTCAAAGACAAAAATAATCCATGGCAAGGCATACTGGGACAGACTTAGAAAGTGGCAGACTCAGACAAAGAAACCTCTGAAGACAAAGGAACATGACAGAAATAAACAAGCTAGGTCATCAGGAACTCAAACACCACCCAGGATGGCCACTCTGGCCTTCATAAGAAATCATCTACCAGGTTAGTTTTAACATCTGCTTATTAATGCGTAAATGTTGTTTGGTTTGTGACCAGTATTAAGTAAAAATAAAAACCACCGAAAGTTACAATTCGTTACTTAAACCTTATATTTAACATCTGTATTAGTACTATTACTTAGGTTGGTTTTATGATATGTGAAATACTTATAACTAGTGTGTATAACACTGTATATTTTTATTGTGTTATTTTTTTTTGTTTTTAGCTACCACCAACAGTCCACCTACAAGAGATACAGATAAATACCCACATCACAAATGTGTCGTGTCCAACATAGAACCAGATGATGAAGTGGAAAAACTGCAGCTTGAAATGGAGGGCTACCTGCAGCAGATACAGTTCATTGAAGAAAAAGCCATCAATGGTACGAAAAGAATCTTTGTAAAAAAAAAACATGTTAATAAACTTATAAACTGTACATCGTTTGTGACTACCTCTTATAAATCATGTTTGTATTCTGATGCATTTATGAGGAAATGGAATGGTGTTTCCCATAACGAGTAAACACTCTTTTAAAAAAATTAAATAACAAAGGAATTTAACAGTAAAATTCGGCAAATGTAGACTTAATAAACTTGTCATAACCTATAGGTTATAATTTTGTGGTAAGCTCTAAATGGGTTCCCAGATACCGTTCTTATGTTAATGCTTACCTCTACTCAAAGCACAGTTTAATCAGAAGTTACTGAATTCTTGGATTTAAAAAATGGTTATTGCTCATTGTTGAAAAGTTAGGCTAGCTTCTTATGATCTTATTTTTTATTATAAATCATCAGCATTTTAATACTCAACACACAAATGTTTATTTTCAAACATTTGTTATGATTTACCATCATCATCATTACTCATGTGTAAAACTGAAATGAATACATTTATTGTTAATGAAATGTTAATGATGTAGCTAACATAACTTTGAATTAATTTCAGAACATAATGTGGATTTTCTACACCAGACTCGCAGCAAGAAGAAGGATGGATATCTTTCTGATGAGGAAGATGATGATCGTCGCTTGGTTAGAGCAGATGAACATGCAACACGGGCAGCTAGAAATATCTATCACCTCCGACAGCAAGTGAGGCATATTCAGAGAGAGATTATGACTCTAGGACCAGACAAGACCAAACATACAAAAAAGGTAGTATGTGTATACTGTCTCTGTCTCTGAATATAAAAGACAACTTGTTGCTGCTGTTAAAGAAATATATAAACTTGCTTGTTCTTAATAGATACACTATTGGTGCTTTGTATTATGTACCATAAATAAATCAAGAGCTATTAATAATCTTGGTTGTTCATTTTTTGTTAACAGTATTTCAATATTGCTGAATTTGTGTTATAATAGTTGTTAGTGGCTGTGGTAGAACATCAGAATCTCAAGCTGAAGACTATGGTTCAAATGTTTGACATCCAGTAGCCGATGATTAATAGATCAATGTACTCTAGTGGTGTCATTAAACAAAACCAAAATACCCCATAAAGAAAAGTGGTTGTGTGTTATTATGCACACACAGAATACAGTACTAATTTGCTTCGACAGTAATTTATTAATTTCCATGGCTTTATTGGCAAACATTGACTTCTATTCAAAATTAACGATTATTCGGAACCAAGAAGTTCTCTGTATATGTGTTAGAAGCAAGATTTTTTTTCTCAAACTATTTTTGCATAGCTGCTGTTTAACCAAATTTATTAATACCTTTCTGCCATTGCACATACATGTTAATGTTAACCTTCAGAGTGAGGCCATGACAAAATTGGCAGCAGCACACCGAGGTGCAGTTCGGGCAATCCAGACGTTTGTTACACAGCTACCAAACCATGATTTGAGACGAGGTCTTCCACCAGCATATCAGGAACTTGCACTGCTCATCCGACAGTTGACCCAGCTCAGCTCTGAGATAAAACCAAATAACAACAGCAAAGTACAGCAGGAGTTGACGACTATGCTGGATAATGTTGAGGTACAGTTTTCACTAGATATGTAGGTGTGAGATACTAGATAATGTGGAGGTGAGATAATGAGTAACATGTGGGTGAGATACTCACTACATATTATAGACATGAGATATTCACAAAATAATGTGGAGGTGAGATACTAGATAATATAGAAGTGGAATGCCAGATTATACGGGTAAGATATTGACTAAATAATTTGGAGGTGAGATATAGATAATGTAGAGGTGAGAAACTAGACAATATAAAGGCAAGATACTGATAACATAATTTGGAGGTGACATATAGATAATGTAGAGGTGAGAAACTAGACAATATAAAGGCAAGATACTGACAACATAATTTGGAGGTGAGATATAGATAATGTAGAGTTGAGAAACTAGACAATATAAAGGCAAGATACTGATAACATAATTTGGAAGTGAGATATAGATAATGTAGAGGTGAGAAACTAGACTGTATAAAGGCAAGATACTGATAACATAATTTGGAGGTGAGATATAGATAATGTAGAGGTGAGAAACTAGACAATATAAAGGCAAGATACTGACAACATAATTTGGAGGTGAAATACTGTATAACATATAGGTGAGCAGCTAGACTATAAGGGTGAGATACTAAGTAATGTGGGGGTGACATACTAAATGACGAGTTGAGATTATAGATAATATAGGGATAAGATATTAACTAAATAAGGTGCAGGTGAGATACTAGACAGTATAGAGATGATATTCTGATTAAATAATGTAATGGTGAGATACAATGTTGGCAAAAAGCATTGTATTTTATTGCAAGTGTTTAGAATTATCAAAACTAGCACTGATGATCCCATGTATTTGATTTACTAACTCACCTCCTTAGATTTGAGATTTAATGTTTTTGTTTTCATTTATTCATCCAGACAAGAAAAAGTACTTATGATCAATCTTTATTTGTAGAAATTAAATACAGCTTGGTGCAAGAACATACAGGAAGAAGTTGTGATGCAACAAGAACAGTTACAGCAGAGACATTCTCGAGTTAGTCAGCAACAAGATCAGTTACAGCAGAAACCTTGGATTAGTCAGCAACCTTTTGAGAGTGATGCACAATATCCTCGGAAACAAACCAGAGGACGTGGAAAAGAAAATAGACTTAGAGGTAACATGATCTTTTTTATACATTTGTAAGACAAGTATCAGTCTGCAGGGGTGTACATTAACCTTTTTCAGATACTGGCCAGCCGGGCCGGTAACCCAGCCCCCTAAATTTCCAACTGGCCCCCAAAAATAATTCCAAAGGGCCTCAAAATAAGCACCAGAATTTTTGTTTTAATGCTCTGTTTTGTGCATGTCATGATGTATCTTCTCAGCTTCATAAAGGTCATAGAATTTTAAGGAAACACTTTTTCGGTTTATGCCTGGTGATCATGGGAACCCATTGGAAACTGTTTTTGGTTCTGTGAAAATAGTCTTGGGAACTGGCCCACAATGTAGACCATAGGTATGCTATAAAAAATTTACTTCTGAATCACTGAATACAAAATATATTTTGTTAATGACATTAATGATTTGGTTCTTGTGGTCCTTCACCAGGCAGAAAAGTTGGTGAAAATGTTAGCTTTCACATTGGCAACATTGATCAATCGTCTGTTTTGCGCACATTAACAGACAAATTTGCGTTATGTTTCTATTTCACTTCACTGCATTAATAAGAAGCGGAAATGATATTACTAGTATTGTCACGTCTGCTATTACATAGGTAAAAGCATTCACTGCATATAACATTACCACAAAACAAAATAAACTTCAAGAGTTAATTTCTCTTTACTACTTCCGGTTTTAAACGGAAATAACTTGGAATAACCCAAAATGGTACGATCCTTTTTACGGAGCCCCTCATCTGCTGAAGGGTGGATGATTATCAATACTGAACTTGCCCGACTGGATTTGAACTCTTCTGGGGCCAGCCGGTGACTGCTAATCTACACCCCTGAGTCTGTATCATAGCAATTTATATATGTACATTGTATTATATAGTTTGTGCAAAATAAAATGGTCCTGATAATTTGTTAATACATCTTTTTCTATTTTTTTTTTATGATCCTTAATATTATGTTTACAGTTTAATGTAAGTAAGGTTTATTCATTCAAATAATACTCAAATATAAACTGTTGTAATAATATATAAACACTTATTAAAATATATGTTTTAAATTGTTGGCTTTGAATGTTGTATAACTCCATGTTTATGTGCTCCTTATGGTACAGTATGTAAAAAGAAAGAAACTATTGTGGGACTGTAACTAAAATACTTATTTTAAAGTTGACAAGAACTTACATTTTGTTGCAGGTGTTTTCAAAAGGTCTGTGAAAGGATATGAGAAAGTCAGACCAACCCGACCTCCACCATTGAGTTAGTATTACACTGTTTTCACTAAATATTAATATTACTTAAAATATGTTTGAGAAATATTTCACTTTGATTAGCTGTTTGTATATCAGTAACTTTGAATATATTCTTTCTGAGAAATTCTTAGATAGTAAAATAAAATTTGTATTAATACTATTAGCTGTAAATTTTGATTAAACTTTAGCTGATCATCTCAAGCTCCTGCATACAGAAATTTGAACATACTGCATTTTAAAAGTGACAATAGTTTAATTATAGTTTGGTTTTATACTGCCTCCCCACAAGCCATGGACACAATATGCACTATGATTGTACCTTTGGGAAGTACTTCTGTAAACACACTAAACTTTTCCTAATTTTATATTGTTGAAAATAACTAATTTACCTGTAATAGGTTCTTCTCCAGAAAGAAAGACAGTGTTGAGAGCTGGTCTGGAAGCACTTATTCGTGACTCAGAAACCAGGCAAGTTAAAGAAAACATGGCCTGGAGTGTGCCATATGAAAGTCGGCCAGCTGAAAGAAAGGGATTCTTGTTGCCAACAAAGCTGCAGGTTTGATTTATATATTTTTGAGAATCAAATATGAATGAATTGAAATGAACACATAAATTTAAAAGAATTTCACAAACTTTGTTTGGTGTATCATTCATGAAATTATATCTGGTCAAGATTTGCATCAAAGCATTGCTCTACTGGAATTGTAGGGTACTGAAGAATACACAGAGTATTATAGTATTCTTAATTACAACGGACATTTCAACCTTAATTAATTTTAAAAAATTCACAGAAGAAAGCTAGGTCTGGCAATAAATTATTGTAAATCAAGTTAAAATAAATAATCTTTAAAAATATCCCAGTTAGAAACTTGTACTTTGTTGATGTCAATAGGGTGTATTACATATTTCCAGGCAAAGAGGGAGAAAATACAAAAAGTGCACTTCCACCCAACAATACCTTCAGACAGCCACTTCGCAGATCCAACAATCTCAGCCAACAGGAAGGCTGTAACACCACTCAAGAACCCAATTACCAATGAAAACAGACCTGTAGCTACTCCACCATCTTCCCCAAAGTAATTGTGTTATAATCTTTAATAATTTTACATATTTTTGTGTGTAATTCTTTATAGTTAGTCTGAAAAATAGTTCATTGAAATTAATTTCAGCTATATTTTTCTTAATTTATATAAATATTTTGTTTGTTTAGTCTTTTACCAATTTTTTTTTTTTTAAATAAGCAATAAATCAAATTGTTTAAACTGATATTTGACATCTTAAGTTAGTTTCGTTTATTTTAAAGGAAATCTAGTTCATCAAAAGTGATATAAAAAAACAAAAATATATTTTTTATTTTGTTATTACTAATTCATGAAGAATATTGCTTTTAAAAACAATTTTTAAAGCAATTTTTCCACGATTACAGTGTTTCACGTTTAAGGTGTGCGCTCGCACCCCACCACGCCTGTAGTTTTGAATAATCGCGCTCCAAAAATACCACCGAATTTGGTAATTCTCGATTTTTGCGAAAATATCCGAATATAATTAGAATTGATCCCATAAAAAATTTTCATCGTTTTAAATTATCACGAATATTATAAATAAATTGGCCCCAAATATGTAATAAATCTTCAACTCGCGTAATTGTCGGAGAAATAGAGCAAAAAAAAATATTTAAAAAAACGTTCAATTTTGTCAATTAAATTGACTGGTGGTCGTCTCTTCGGTAAAGTAAATTTTGCGTAACAGGTACAGATTTCAGTTTAGTCGACTATTTTTGTTTCCAAAATGGTGATGGAAAATCCATTTAATTAATAAACTGCGCTATTTGGAGACAAGTAATTATGTTTTCGGAGAAAATAGGGAATTC
>JAULBS010129096.1:0-13534 GCA_032355785.1 Symmetromphalus regularis
TCCATCCACCCACCCACCATCCATCCATCCATCCATCCATCCATCCATCCATCCACCCACTCATCCATTCATTCATCTATCCATCCATCCACCCACTCAACCATCCAATCAAGTCAATCAATGGTATATTTATTTTGTTTTCAGTTTTCCCACAGTGCCCTCCAGATTGCTACTTATACTGTCAACACGGCAAATGTAACAACTTAAACACTGGGTGTACCTACTGCCGATGTAGAGGCGAAGATTAACTCATTATACATAAATGAAAAAAAAAACTCTATCAGAGGCGAAATTCAGTAACTCATTATACACCTATACAGTGGGATAATAGATGATACACTGTATGAGAAAACAAACAACCTGCATATTAATTAATTATGCACGTGCACATAGACCAATAACTGTAACTAGAATTTTAGAATAAACTGTAACAGAAATGTATGTAGATGTTAACTCATTACACACTGGAGTAAATTAGGCACTTATCGATTGTGCTAACATTATTTTTAGCATAATTTGGTAAAACGAGCATAATTTTTGCCTTTTTAAAAATAAAAGTAGCACTGCAAGAATACCCGGCATATTTTTATTATTTTCAAGGGAACATTACCAGAGTCATAACGCTTGGTCTCTAAGATTGCGGATCGATCCTTCTCAGTGGACCAATTTACTGTTTGGGCTATTTTCCGTTCCAATCAGTGATCCACAACTGGTTGATCTAAGGCCGTGGTGTGTGATGTCTTGTCTATGGGACATTGCATATAAACGACCCCTTGCTGCTGAAATCGTAGCCTATGTGATGGCAATGGGTTTCCTCTAAATACATGTCAGAATGACCATATGATTGACATCCAATAGCCGAAGATAAGATACAAATCAATGTGCTCTAGAGGCGTCGTTAAATAAAACAAACTTTACTTTATTTTGTTTTGAGTGGCGTGTTTTTTTAAGCATCCTTTTTTAAAAAGTAGCATAATTTCCAAAAACGAGCGTAATTTTGAGCATAACATGAAAGAAAATCGGGCTCTGCAAGTAGCATAATATCTATTTTTACTAGCACAATCGATAAGGGCCTAGGGTAAATGTCATAGTTTCAGTTAATAGGCGAATGCGTTTAAAAGCTGCAATAGTTTATAGTTAAGCCTTGTATTATTTTATACTTTCTAGGATGTACATGTATGTAT
Organism: Symmetromphalus regularis; assembly: GCA_032355785.1. Lineage (NCBI taxonomy): Eukaryota > Metazoa > Mollusca > Gastropoda > Neomphalida > Neomphalidae > Symmetromphalus > Symmetromphalus regularis. The sequence goes on from JAULBS010129096.1 coordinate 1,185, forward strand.
AACCTTGAGTGTTTAACAGAAGTTCTTTAAAAATAACTGTACAATGTATGACAATAATTTGGAAGGGATTTTTGTCATATAATATGTTTTCGGAAGTAGTTATTAAGAACTGTTTATTATTTATGTTTTTACTTTGAGTTTGATATCGTTTGTGATTTATTTAAAAGTTTCCTAACGTTAGCCACAAAGCATAATTGCCTAAATCATTTTTTAAGGTTTTGAGAAAAATTGAAAAAATGCTTTCTTTAGCAAACATGAAATAACTGTTTAATAATGATCTATTCTAATGGTAACCCCAACGATATAGGTAAACAAATTTGCAAAAACAATATAATGTAACAATGACTGCATAACGGATATAAATGACATACAAATCTGGATCATGATAAATGACAGGCAGAACCAGTTCTAATAAATATGACTTTGGCAGTTTTTCTTGTTTTTGATTTCATTAATCACAGTGTGTGCCCATTGATATGTGAGGTTGTTAGTAGTGGTGGGAATCTCTTGGTAGTAGGAGAGCGGGGTAATTGATATGTGAGGTTGTTATAGTAGTGGTGGGGTAATGAGCGGGGTAATTGATATGTGAGATTTCTATAGTAGTGGTGGGAATCTCTTGGTAGTAGGGAAGTGAGATAATTGATATGTGAGGTTGTTATAGTAGTGGTGTGGTAATGAGCGGGATAATTGATATGTGAGGTTGTTATAATAGTGGTGGGAATCTCTTGGTAGTAGAGGAGTGAGATAATTGATATGTGAGGTTGTTATAGTAGTGGTAGGAATCTCTTGAGAGCGGGAATATTGATATGTGAGGTTGGTATAGTAGTGGGGGGAATCTCTTGGTAGTAGGGAAGTGAGATAATTGATATGTAAGGTTGTTATAGTAGTGGTGGGAATCTCTTGGTAGTAGGAGAGTGGGATAATTGATATGTGAGGTTGTTATAGTAGTGGTAGGAATCTCTTGGTAGTAGGAGAGCGGGATAATTGATACGTGAGGTTGTTATAGTAGTGGTGGGAATCTCTTGGTAGTAGGGTAGCGGGATAATTGATATGTAAGGTTATAGTAGTGGTGGGAATCTCCTGGTAGAAGGAGAGTGGGATATAGCTCAAACGGTAGTGTCTACCTATGAACCGATCGGTCGTTGGATCGATCCTTCTCAATGGACCCATTTGCTGTTTGAGCCATCTTCCGTTTCAACCAGTGGTCCACAACTGGTTCATCAAAGGCCATGGTATGTCCTTCCCTGTCTGTGGGACGGTGCCTTTAAAGAGAATAGCCTATGTGGTGGCAGCGAGTTTCCTCTAAAAAAATGTCAAAATGACCATATGATTGACGTCCAATAGCCGACATGAGATATAAAATCAATGTGCTCTAGAGCAAGGGCGAAAATCCGTTCCAAAAGTGGGGCGGGGGACGGACCACCCCGCTGACCACCACCCCTCCCCCCAACATTATAGACCACTTGTGTACTTCGGTGTATATTTGCACTAAGACGACATGGTTAAGTGTTACATTGATACAATAAAGAGAAATACCGGTAAAGATTATTATTTAGGCATTTTAATTCTAATTTCACAGAAATGTTCAGTTTTTTTCAGCAAAAAGTGTGGGGGGGGGGGGTGTAATTATATGGGCGTCCCCCGGGTTTACGCCCATGATCAACACCATCAATTTTATGAATGATTTGCGTTGATTGCCGCGTTGATTCAGTTGGGCTCAAAATAGATAAGTAATCGCTAGTTATAGTATACTTGAATCGAGCATACAAGATGAGATAGCCTGCAAATGAATTTAAGAGGTTGAAATTGTTTATTTTTCTTTTGCGATTAACTTGTTAAGTTGTAGACGCAATCTCCTGATTCGCTGCTTGCACATTTATACAGGGGAGATAATTAGGTTATACGAGTATTTATTTAACATTTTGTGTTTACGTTTGTGCAGGAATAGAGGTTCTAGCAGTTTTAAGTTTATACCTAACGACATGCCCTCATAATAGACATGCATGCACGCACGTACACATGCACGCACACACACTCAGAAGACATTGCAGTGTGAATAAAGTTAAAATATTATTTTTAAAAAGTGGTTTGTTTTATTTAACGACGCCTCTAGAATACATTGATTTTTATCTTATCGGCTGTTGGACGTCAATCATATGGTCATTCTGATATATTTATTTAGAGGAAACCCGCTGCCGCCACATTGGCTACTCTTTCCGATAAGCAGCAAGTGGTCCTTTATATGGACCATCCCAAAGACAGGACAGCACATACCACGGCATTTGATGAACCAGTTGTGGACCACTGGTTGGAACGGAAAATAGCCCAAACAGCAGATGGGTCCACTGAGAAGGATCGATCCGACGACCAACCGGTTCACAGGTGAATACTCTACCATTTGAGCTACATCCCGCTCTTAATGTTTATTACAGTCATTGGTTGTACCAGAAATAAATGCTTCTCTTCTGTTGTACTTTCCACCTATAGCAGCATCAGAGCTGGAGCAGCAGGGATGACAGTGGCCACCTCATTATTTCACGTCCTCAGTGTCAAATTGCCCAGTGTCCCCTATTCTTTATCCCCACTGCTCCTTACACCTCTGCAATATCAAATTCCTTCCAACACCTTTGACCCATGCTGAATAACAATCATATGCAGAATCCTACATGTATCTATGGTTACTTGTTTAATACTTACGACAATCCATTTCATCAGAGCCGTCACGACAATCGTATTTACGGTTACACCGGTCTACAGCAGCAATACATTCTCCGTTAGAACATCTAAACTGATCGTCTCGACAACCAGATGGAGCACGAGTTGCTGCATCTTGAAATGAGAAAATATAGTATGTTTTATTTATGGAGATTGCTTACGGGTCTTTCACAATCCCCTGAGAATGGGGGAGAGGGCGAGGAGGAGAGGGAACAGAGGGTTAGAACATGCAGTGGGGAATGGAGTATGAGAGGGAAGGGGGAAAGTAGAGGTAAAGGCTGGCATCTTAAGTTAAATTAATCATAAACAATCTGGGGAAATACATATTTTTTTAATTCAAAGAAACCCTTTTTACTCAAATCCGTCTCATCATGGTAAAAAAGAACAGGTGACTGATTGAAATCCTGAATAAAATCAACATTTTATGTGTATCAACTTGGGGATGAAGAGACGGTTCTGATAATTAGCTTTTGGGTGTGTTGACAAACAGAAGTTCATGTCCAAACATGACCCCCTAAAAATCTCATCAAGCTTATTTTAAGTTCCAAAATCTCAGCTTATACACAGTGAAATACGGTAACTACAGATAAGAATAAGAAATTGTCCTATGTCTTTACTGCAGAATGCACAATTGTCAGCTTTGGGACATGTTGATGAATAGAAGTTAATTTTAGAATAGAATGTGACTGGTTAACATTATCTAACCTCCTCTTTAAATCTCAAAATCTTGGCTTATACACAGTGAAATACGGTAACTATATTCAGTGAAATACGGTAAGTACAAATAACTTACCACATTCAAACTCATCACTGCCATCTCGGCAGTCGTAGCGACGGTTACACCTGTCAGCCGCACTTATACATTCTCCATTATTACAAGTGAACTGATCAGAGCGACAAGTGGTTGGAGGAGCTCGGGTAGGAGCAGCTGGAAAAAAAAGGAGAAATGTTTGTCCACTTAAAAAATATAATAACTGTTTTGGTTTCTAAAGCTAATTATAAAAATCAAGTCAACAGGCATAAAACCATTTAAAAATAATAATTCAGGTTACAGATTTTGATACCAAAAATTATATTTCTAGTCATTAACTGCATGTGTCAGCTTTAATTCACTTAATGCTGACATTTCTTTAATTAAACAGGCATTTGGGTAAATAGTATTTGACAAAGTATGTCAATTCTCAGGAGGAAGTTTTTCATTTTTTATTCTATCCTGCTAATATGATTGGTTCTAATGTGACAATGGGAAAATTTTAATAAAAGTGGACTAAATTGGAAGTATATTTTTTGTCTAATTTAGCCAATATAGTAGATTTGTAATGCAAGAAAAATAAATAGGAATGCAAAATTTTAGTACAGGAAATCATATCATATTAGCTGAATAATTTGAAATACACACAGTATAGTTTGTTTATGAAACACTCAGTAAAGACTGAACTTTGCATTTTTAAAGTAATTTTATTAAAGTTTCTTGTTTGTGTTGACAAATACAAGATATATAATATTATCATTTCTTGTACCAAATTTGTCATATAATATTAGAATTTCTTGTTTCTTTTGAAAAGTACAAGATTTGTTATATAATATCAGAATTTCTTGTTTCCATTCACAAGTACATGATTTGTCATATAATATTAAAATTTCTTGTTTCTATTGACAAGAACAAGATTTGTTATATAATATTACCATTTCTTGTTTCTGTTACAAGTACAAGAAATACTTATAAACTTACGACAGTTGCGTTCATCACTTCCATCACGGCAGTCATATCGTCGATTACATCGATCAGCAATAGCAATGCACTCGCCATTATCACAAGTAAACTGGTCATCGCGACACACAAGTTGAGCTGCAAAATATTAAACATCTCATAGATCCACACGTTATATATTGCTAAAATATTTTTTATTTAAATACATGTAGGTTATTAAACGAGTTGCCATTTATTATCAAATCCCTAGTGAAATTATTTTTCTGTCATGAGCTAAAGGAAAATTATTTCACTAGAGAGATAAATTTGATAATAGTAACAAGTTTGGTATTCTATTTATTAACCCGCATAATTTTAATCGTTCTATTCTTTAAACTTTCTAATTCGGCAACAGTTTGGAGAAATGTTGTCCTTTAACATTATGGATAATGTTACATTGTACGTTTTCTAGTTCTAATGAAGTCATTTGCACTTTTATAAAATTATAATGATGTCATATTTAGTACAGGCAAGCTTATTAGTCATAGTCGCCAGAGAGACCCAATGAAATGCCTTGTTAAACCAATGTATAATAATGCTCACTGATAAATTATGAAAAATAATTCTCAGTTATTAGTGCCCACAGAGTTAAACATATCCTCTAATTAAAAAACAAAAATTGAATACACTTACGACATTCCCGTTCATCACTGCCATCATCACAGTCTGAGCGGCCATTACAGTGGTAGGTTGATGGGATACACTGGCCATTAGTCTCACACCGGAATTCATCATGTCTACACTCTACAACAATAAAATTTCACACACAATATTAACAAACAGAAATACTTCCATATTACGTCCCTTTGAATGGCAACTTCAGCTAAAAGCACTAGATGGTACTGTAACCAGTGTCAAGGTCATTGGACAGTGAATAAGCAGAAGATCACAGACCTTTTGTTTTATCTCCCTTTGTGGGGAGAATCACATCCGAAAGGTCGCTTTAGAATGTCATTTCTTCATGAGCATAAAAGAAATTCCAATTTGGAGGTTTCAAGTTAATCTAATAAGAATATATGCATATATATATCTTAAGATGTGGTTACAGTACTGTTTTAAAAATAAATTTTACATTATATAAAGTCAAACAGAGGCAAAATGGGTTTTTTGTTGTTTTTTCAGTAATTTTTTCAGTTATTTTTCTAAAATTAATTCACTGACGGGAGGCAATGCTTAAAATTACTTCCCACTTAAAATGGTTAATATAATGAAAAAGAAACTTTAAAGAAGCAAAAATCGATTTGTATTACAATACAGTTTAACCACATCTTCAGAGGCTATCCAACAAAGACAAAACAAAATACATTAAACATGGATAGATCCAAGGATTTTAGTGAAGATGCAACTTTTAAATGGTACCTGTAGGACTTTATGAAAAAAGTTTTTTCCCAGTATATGAATTTAAAGAATGACAAAATTCTGCAAATATTACATTTAAATCACCACAATTCTTGTGGAGGTTACCAGTATAAAAATGTACATCTCAGCTCTGCCGTGGATCTGCCATAGTTAAAACATTGCATCAAGATAAAACGTAATAATTTAATGGTAAAGATTGCAAACTGTTAATATGCTGTGAGACAAGGTAGCTTGTAAATTGACTTGTAACACTTCATTGTTTAATAAAACTTTAAAATTAAAAAACAGCCAATATTAAATATGCAAATTCTTCAAGATGCCAGCAACCAATAATAATGAGCAGTTATTTCTTTTAAATGCTAATAAACCAATCAAAAATGAGTAATTAGTGACCAATGAAAATGAGTGATTATGTTAGCAGCAAATGGGAAATGAGTAGACAGTAAGAACAGATTCTATAGTAAAATAAAATTTTTAATGAAATTACAGCAGCAGCAGCAGTAAGCAAGCAAAGTTTAAATAGCATTATCAAAATAGCTTTATTTTTCCACAGCAAAAACCAGCACCAAATTTTACCTCTAATTATGATATATAATTTCTTTTTTTTAATATTCCTTTATCATTAAAAATGTCAAGTACATGTACCTATTTTAGCCAGTCATTTTAAATAATGATATCAGTTTAAATGAAGTAACTCCGGCCACAAGCTAATTAGTATTTCAATAATAAGTTTTGTATATAAAAAAAACCTGATTTTTAAAAATAAATTCTCAAAAGTAATTTAAATATTTTCACAAAAGAAAATTTTAACTAATTATTTACAAAAATAATATGTTTACATAATATAAATATTCTCAAAAAACAAAATCAAGACTTTGATTATGCCACTTTAAAAGTACTAAATCTGGAGAAGACGCAACTGAAAGAAATAAGAAATAAATGAGTACATTAGAGCAGAATATATCACCGTCCAGTCCTTGACATAGTACTCTACTGGTTACAGTACCCTCTACGACAGGTCAGAGGTCAGAGGTCAGAGGCCTAAGCTAAGCCTTCACTTACGATAATCACAATTAGATTCATCAGAATGGTCCGGACAATCCGGCACCATGTCACAATGCCTGTGATTATCAATGCAGTGACCAGATCTACACTCAAACTGGTTGCCATGACACCTACTAGCTGTAAGTAATGCAATGCATGATTAGTAATTAGCACAAACTCTAAAAAAAACAAAAACAAGAAAACAGTTTGTATGAACTTTATTGAAATGAACATCAGCAAAAAAGTTATATTATATATTTAAAAAGTGAAAAAAATAAAGCCTTCTTTTTGTAGGTACATCTGATACTTCATTCTGGAAACTAACATACATGTTTCTTGACTCATGATTTAAGTCTGGGTTTTGATAATTTTCACAGACTGCAATGGTTTTAAATAGGGGTTCACATTTAAATATGGGCTAAATTACAAAATGAGATAAAATTACATTATACAAAAAGGAGCAAGAAAGCTACCCAGACTGAGTTTCTACCACAACATGTTTGACTTATTATTGCATTAATTTATTTTATTTAAAAACAGAATTCATTGTCTCCTTATGTTTATAAAACTGTGTTGAACTTTTCTATTTGCAAAATTCATTAGATCATGTGACCCTTAAGTTAGTGTAAATATTTTTTAATCATTCTGTTATTTTAAGATTTACTTATGACAAAGATTTCATTTGATTTGACAGTACAACTAACAATAGATCTTACAATATCAAATACACATAATTAAAAAGTTAGTCAAAATATTTTTTTATTATTCTGTTATCCATGGCTTTACTTAAAATATTGTATTTCATTTGACTTGTCAGTATAATTCACTACAGACTTTATAATTTGGAATATACGTAATTAAAAAGTTAGTCTAAATATTTTAAAATTATTCTTGACTTTATTTAATATATTGAATTCATCCAACTTTTCATCCGATCTTGCAATTTGAAATACATATAATTAAAAAGATTAGTATAAATATTTTAAAATTATTCTGTTATCACTAGCTTTACTTAGAATAAATATAAAATGGAGTTTATCCCTCCACTCAATACAATCAACTATAGATTTTACAATTTGCAATACTGGTAATTAAAATGTTTCACTAAATATGATTAATTACTGGTAGTCTTTTATCCTCAATTTGAAAAACATGTAATTAATAAGATAGTTTAAATATTTTTCAATTATTCAGTTATACTCAGAGTTACTTATAATAATGGTGTTTATCACACCAATTATAGATCCCACAATTTGTAATATAGGTAATTAAAAAGTTTCACTAAATATTATTAATTATTCTTTGATCTTCCGATTTACTTACGACAATTGATTTCATCCGATCTGTCAGTACAATCAATTCGACGATCACATCGCAAGCCAGAGTCAATACATTGATTGTTTTCACATTTAAACTGACCAGGAAGACAAGTAAATGAAGGGGAAGTTGCTGAAATCACCATCAAATTTATTACATAAATGTCATTAAATTTATTTTATTTCATTTAGTTATTGTTATTATATACTTAAATAATCAAATAATTTAAGTAAATGATCATTAAACATATTATATTTCATTACATGTACATGCATTTATTTTTTTAGATTTTCTTTTGTTAAAATTTAATAACAAATACTTCTTGTATAAAAGACGGCACTCAGCTAAGAAAGTTTGGCTATTTAACTGTTCATTTTCAATTTTTTTAAATTAAATCTCAGTATAATAAATCTTTTAAAATATCTCTCTATTAGTTATGAAGATATAATTTAAAAATCCCTTTATGTTGTAGTCATAGTAATAGGTTTACAGTGTAAAAAAAGAAGATTTAAAAAAAGTTAATGCTATAATTGTTGATCAATAATGTTACTTTTAATTACGATTTTTCTGACATTTGTAATGTATATATATAATTTCTATTTAAACTGTTTTTTCTCCTTGTAGTTGTCATAGCTTACTAAAACATGTTTACTGATATAAAAAAAAGATGTTATTTTAAAATTTAACGCTAAAATTGTATCTATAATATATTTAAAATTTCTTTTTAAACTATTTCTCTTTTTATTATTATTTTTATTTACTAATGTTATTTATTATTACTTACGACAACCATTTTCATCTGATTTATCCCTACAATCTGGTCGACCATCACAGACACGGCGATGATCAATACACTCGCCACTCCGACAGTGAAACTTGTCAGAACGGCAGCCTATTTCTACGTAAAAACAGGACAAACATCTCATTAAATATCTACCTAATCTATTACTTGCATCATTTGAAAAAATAGAATGGAAACCTATTTCTATGTAAAAAACAGGACAAATATCTCATTAAATATCAATCTAATCTATTACTTGCATCATTTGAAAAAAATAGAATGGAAACCTATTTCTACGTAAAAAAAAGAACATCTCATTAAATATTAACCTAATCTATTACTTGTATCATTTGAACAAATATCAGAATGGAAACCTGTTAAGTGATCATTTTTCAAAATTGATAAATCTCATTAAAATTTAAAACTAATTATCTGAATTATTCAAAAATATTAAAATATCAATCTGTATTCTTGGTTATGTAAAGATATGGTTGACAGCTCATTAATAGTACAGTCAAATTATGGTTCAAAACAAAACAAATTGCAAAAGAAATTATTTCACTTGTATTTATTCTGGATAAGCCCCCTAATTTAGTTATTTGTACAAATAAATAAAAAATCAGAATGCAAACCTGTATCACTTATTATGTATGAAAAGCCAGACAATTCAATATGTTTGGATGGTTGTATTTATTTCCATGCTTAAATCCAATTAATGTTCAAGCACACTGTTCTGGGCACAGCTCAGCTTCCTGTGCCATCTGTCCAGGACAGAGGTTAGTATCAGTAGGAGAGACAAAAACCTGCTGCTGCCAGACTAGTGTGGTTACTCTTATCGATAAGCAGCAAGGCATCTTTTATATGCACTATTTGACAGACAGGATAGCACATACCATGGCCTTGATAAACCAGTTGTGGACCACTGGTCGGTGTAAGTGGTATACACCTATCCACTGAATCTTGCGGAGCACTCACTCTGGGTTGGGGCCGATACTGAGATTAAAAATCCCATACCTCGACTGAGATTCGATCCCAGTACCTAGAACTCATGAGTCCAATAGCTTAACCACTGCACTACTGGAACCAGTTCAACCAAATAAATTATCAACTTATTAATATATTATTATTCCAAAATGCTTGTGTGTAATAAAAGCAGAATCATAAAAAAAAAACAGATAAGTAATTAAAATATTAATTTAATTATTTGTATTATTAAAGAATACCCAAACAATGACTTATCTCAACTTATACACTAAAATAGTTCATTAAAATATTAATCAAATTTATTTATTTTCATTGTTTAAAACTGTAAAAATGGCAACCTATCAAAGGGGCATAACTCTAAATGAAAGTAGATAATGATCACCAAGAGGTGCTGCCACCTACGACATGAATCCTCATCACTGTGATCTATACAGTCAGGGAAACCATTGCAGTATTTCTCTCCCAGAATACACTGTCCATTCCTGCATCTATATTCATGTGCACTGCATGCTGAATAATGAGTTAGTAAATTAAAATGTCAAAACATTAATAAAAATTTGATTAAATATCTACATTATGAACATGCTATATAAATATTATTAGTCCAAAAATAGGATTTTGTCTGACCTGAATAAAGAATTAGTAAATTAAATACAAAACAATAAAGATTAAATTAAATATCTACATTATTAACATGGTAAATAAATATCATTAGTTCAAAAATGTGCTTTTCACAGTCCTAACAATATTAGGATTTTGTATGACCTGAATGAAACGTTAGTAAATTAAATATGAAAACAATTGATTAAATATCTGTATTATTAACATGCTATATAAATATTATTAGTCCAAAACTGTGTTTTTCTAAGTCCTAACAATGTTAGGATTTTGTTTGACCAAAATGAAGAATTAGTTAATTAAATATCAAAACACTAAACATTAGATTTAATATTTACAGTATTAACACACTGAAACAAAATTAGTGAATGGGTCTGACCGAAATGAAGAATAGTCAATTATTATCAGTCAAAAAAAAATGTTACAAATAAAGGATTATAAAAATATTGGGTGATCTGTAGTGTAGAAAAGTGTATCTAAAATGGTGGTCATATGAAATACTATTCTCCTTCCCGCAAGAAACTGTATATTATGAAGAGTGTGTTTTTATATTGGTGTCAAATGTTAGGATTTTTTTTAACGGATGTAGTCAAAATTAAGTTAATATTAATGAATAAATTTAAAAAATAAAAGCTGGTGATGATTCAATCCCCCAAGACAGTTTCTAGATCTGTACTTGGCTTGTTAGTAAAATTAGTTTGGATTAATAAGCATAACACAAGGCCATAGGAAGTGCTAAGGACACCCAGACTTAGACTTGACCAGTATTTAATCTTACTAAAATTTTATAAAATATTATATGGTCTTTGATAAACTAGTTGTGGATCACTGATCGGTGTAAGTGGCATGCACCTGCTTGATGATCCATGTGGAGCACTCAATCTTGGTCTCACGATTAAAAATATCATGCCTTCACTGAGATTTGATCCCAGTAACTACCAGCCATGAGTCCACTGCACCATCAGGTCTGGTCTCATTTACAAGGAGTCATATATATTTTATAAATGGATGATTTATAACAGTGGGTTACCTAAATTTTTGTTTGCATTTTTTAAATTTTTGACAAGTCTGTACAACATACCACATTTTTGTTTGCATTTTTTTAATTTTTGACAAGTCTGTACAACAGACCACATGCTGGAGCAGAAATAATATTGCTCAAAAAGTCTGGATAGAACTTATCAATATGTTTCACTTCCTATGGACCTGAAATGATGAAATGATTCGACATTCAGTGTGTTAGAAATGACTCAGTGTTATAAACATGGTGGCGGAAACGGCACGTACCACAGTGAAACTCATCGGAGCCGTCGGGGCAGTTAGAATATCGGTCGCATTTCAGACGTTTGTCGATGCATGTGCCGTCATTGCATTTGAACTGATTTCTGTTGCATTTTCCGACTGCATAAAGATCAGAAGTTTTTATTGGCTTAATTCTTTGAAGTACAAAACAGTTGTATGTATGAAATAAAATATGTATAAAATTTACATTAAATTTTCTAAAACATTCTTTATGAATATTTCAACTCAAGGCCTTTTTTTAAATGTAACAAATTATTACTATTAGAACCTTTTTTTTTTTTTATTTGACCAAAAAATATACACTAAAAAACAAATCACATAAATATTAAACCATTATAATTGGAAACTACCTTTTTTTTATTTGACCAAGAGAATATATATATATATACACACACACACACACATATATATACACACACACACACACACACACACACACACACACACACACACACACACACACACACACACACACACACA
>JAULBS010129107.1:0-28468 GCA_032355785.1 Symmetromphalus regularis
CTGTCATTCTTTTTACTTTCCAAAGTGTTTGATTAAGACACAGTACTTACATGCATCAAAAGCCTGTGATCGTTTGTGCTCAGCACATTTTGAAAAAGATTGTTTTGTGTACGATCCGGACATTTTAAGAATGATTCATTAAAGGAAACAGATGTTGTTCAGAAAAAAGAAACAAAAATTCTTATAAAGAAGGACGCCGTTCAAACAATATTTTATTTTGTTTGCCATTGTACAAAAACCTTACATACCGGTGGACAAATATTTATATTATTGGAATCCCAGAGATGAAATAGTTTTTTTTTATAAACTTTTTTGCCTAATTAATAATTTTTATATGGTCAATTAGATAATGTATACCAAATATGACGACTGTACATGCCACCACTAACCCATGGTGGACGTTTTTCCTCCCCCCCCCCTGGGCTACCAGGCAGTAAATAGTATGACCGCATCTCGGCATCTGTAATTTTCCTCCACTAGAGATCAGCTGTTTTTAGTGTAGATATCCTTGATCTTTATTATTATTTATTTACTACATTCATTCTCGGTTTTAAAAAAAATGTGTTTTAATTGACATATGTTTCAAACAAATTTGTGTTACAAACATTTTCAATTGAAAATGTTTTATCGAGAGATTACAGAATTTCGTTGCTGTTTTTAAAAAGTGTCTTCGTTCGCATCCTCATCCACGCATTTATTAGGCCTAATAAATTGTTAGCCTAATGGATATTCTCTTGCGTTACTTTGATTAATTAACTATACAGTTTAACATGTCGACAAAATAAATTTGTTGTAGAAGCATCACGAGGGGTAAATGGCTTTTATGCACCCTCTGTGAGTTCTTTTATCCCTCGACTTGCAAAGCACGTGGAGCTTTTAGAACTCATGAAGAATTGTGTTTGACAGCGGTAAGCACTTCTTTATTATTATCTTTTTTTATTGCAGTGCTTATTTAGTGTATTTATTTATGCATATAAATTATTAGGTGGAATACCAGAGACGTAAATAACTTTTTTCAATGGGGTGCGACTCCAAAAATATTTATTTTCACGTAATCAGTGTGTGCTCTATTAACAGAAAATGGATTCTATGCAGTGCACGTAATATCTGACTCACACAATTGATTTGAATTTATAAAAAAATGTTTAACCTTGTTCAATGTACTATCAAAAACAACCTACTAATGTTTACAACCACACCAGTTTATTTCATAGAAAAATAAAATGCATGCCATTGTTAAATGTTGATCTGTAAAACAATTCCACTGGAAACAAATAGAAGTCACTTCAGTGGTCTGTTTGTCATATTTTTCCTTATTTAGATATGTACTAATACTAAAAATCATTTAATATAGTGACATAGTGCAAAATGGCTTACCGTTCAAATACTTTGCTTAAAAATAAGGTAGCCTAAATCTTAACTTCTTTTCATATATTTTATTTTTTGGGATCTTTGTTTATTTCACAAAGGTAATGGTTCATACATGTACAGCTGCACTACATGTAGTCTGTCGCACATTGGTACTTCCTCAATTTCTTCTTTAAAAAAACATGTCGACAGCAAGCTGTGTGCAAAGAAAAAAAGTGTTGAAGCCATTTCACTGTCAGTTACTTACAATGCAAGGCTCCTGTGATGTCACAGATAAGCCGATTTAGGGCGAGATAAGAGGAGATAAGTCATGGTGGTTTTGAAAGCTTTTAACATGCTGTTAGTGGTCAAAATTTTAAAACGTAAAAGTGACAAGTTAAAAAAATAAATGTTTTTCCTCTTCTGTCTTAGTGGGTGTTTATAGATACTGTTTATGAAAACAATGACCCAAAACGGTATTATATTTCACTTCTGCTTTAAGGCTTCTTGCACACTTTTCTTAACATAAAATAGAGACTTTTCAAAGACTTTCAAGGTGGGTTTTTGCGATTTTCAGAAAAAAAAATTTCACCAAAACAGCCAGTCTGACAAGATATCTAAACAACAGTAGTCAGAAGATTAAAGGGAGACAGAGAATTTGGGTTCTTTTCTTCTTTTTTTGGAACAGATAAGACAGAAATTAAAGATTTTGACAGACTTTTATTGACAAACCTGTATTTCAAAGACATTCAAGACCATGACATTTTTTTTTTTAAATAAAGACTTTCAAAGGTTTTCAAGATGCGCAAGAACCCTGTACTTTGTATTTCTTAGAATATAAAAAAAATAATTTAAAAAAAGATTTTTTTAATTGTTAAAGTTGCCATTCTGACTTGTTAGTCACTGTAACATTTATAGCTAATACAATGTAGAAGAATTATAATTTAAAATTACATATATCCTTACTATTTGTTTCAGATTGGAATTTAAAACATTTGTTTTTACATGTATTGTTAAAAGTTTTATTTTGTTTCAGCTAATAGAATAAATTTCTACACAGAACCCCAATTTAGTGTGAAATTAAATGAAATCAATGATGATATTATAGGGCCTGTTATCAGCCCCAAATATCATGGTACGGTAGATTAAACCAGATATTTTAAGGTCATTGAAGTTTACATTTGTTCTGCCCTGAAAAATAAATCATATCATTATTTATTGATAAAAGCAAATTCCTCGAGTGTTATTAATCAAACTTTGAAGTCATGGATTGCCTGTCAAAGAAAACACAATTACTGTATGTAAGGAGAGATTCCCGTGACCTGTGTGACCGGGTTGTGGTTTCCCATCATGTACGTGAATGAAGGGTGCTAAACAATTGGATCAGTGATGACCCCATGGACAAAACTCCTTTTGTGGGCATCAGTCATCACCTGACAGGTATCTTAACAAGGTCTCATCCAACTCGTCGCTTAACTCTCCCACCTTTATTTGCGGAATTTCTCTACCTTGTTTGTTGTACCTTTCTCAATTGACAGAGAGCCGCGGGTCAGACAGACATGAAGATAATGAGTCAAAGGAGATATATTCTAGATCAAACAATTTAAACAAGCTACCTCCATCACTTCAAGGTTGGCCAGCACAAAAGCACCGAGGACAGATCACTTAATTACATGGAGGAAAATGTCACAGTCCTGTATGTGAATGTTGTGTTTTTCCAGCTCACTATTCTTTCTTGTTTTTCAGATTTGGAACAACTTCTATGTCAAAGTGTAGCCCTGTAGACAAGTTTATATAAGACCCCTTATATTTATCAAAAAGTGTAACCTCATGTGTCACAAATATCTCAGTTTCTACACTAATTAGGGGTTGAAATATTCCCATACTAACATAATCCTGAGTTGTGCAATATTTTTGTCTATAGCTTTAATGGACAGGCAGTTATTTTGCATTTATCTTTATATAAAGTTTAAATAATAAAATATATCTACACAACTTGATACTGAAATATAATTACAATTTATTCAACCACAGATGTCAATAATAAAAAATAAAAATATTTATCACCAAAATTTTACTCTATTTTTATTATTTTAATAATTTGTGCAGCTGTATTTTGGGCACGATGTATACTGCCACAAAACTGGTGCAATCTAAAGCCTTGAGTAGGCACATTAAGTTTTTAAGTCCTTCAGTTACATGCTTTTAAATGCCCATAAACCTGATATGGAAATAACCATGTACATACATATATTGATTAGTAGGTAAATTCTGAAGCAAATTAACATTCTTTTCATTCTACAGCTGCCAGTATTTTATCTCAGGTTAATTAACTTGTAATAAACTCTTCCAGATATTTATTAACTCCCATCTACAGTTGCCATAATTAACCAGACTGCCAATAAATGTATACATCAAAGAAAATAATCTGTAAAGATGAAAAGGACCACAACAATAGGTTGAAATGATTTGATGTAAACCTTTAAAGAGATTGTTCAGAGAATAACAGATAGACACCGATTTGGTTGTTTGTCAAGCATAACTTACAAGAACACAAAGGAGAGAAGAAATACACATTTGTGGTTAATAACTAAATGCTATTATATCTCAGATAAGACTAGAATGCACTAAAAAATACTTGCCCCCAAATAGCCTATATTTATTTTTTGTTGTTGTTGTATCTTAAAACACAAACTATCTATAAAACACTTGAACTGTACACAGGACCATAGAGAGTGGCAGTAGGCCCCGGGGTTGGGGGTTGGCACCCTGGTCGGGGTTCAAAGGGAGAAGATTAATATATCTATTTTATATTAAAAAGATTTACGGGTCATGGGCATCCACAGGCTCCGTGACACTTGCCCCTGCAGACACCCCTCCCTCAGCGGGCCTGACTGTACACAGTTATAGACATTCTCCTATTTGTACACAGGATATGTTTGGTTAAGGCCACAATTTACAAATTTAAATTAATCTTTAAAATGTGTATTGAAATCGAGAGAAAATTGATGTTTCATGCCGACTAATTTGGTAGGATGTAGGAGAGAAGTGAAGACATGTCTGAAGATTAGTATTCTATACAAACAAGAAAATGTTTATAATTGTGACGGATCTCTAATCATAAAAGGACATTAAGTAGAGAAGAAATGGGTGATTAAAAACTAATGGGTATTATATTACATTTCAGATAAGATTATAATATTAATATTGCTTTATAAAATATTAGTAAGAAGTAGATCTGAATTTATCACCCTTTCAGCAGGCCATTTCTCATTCTATCCAGTTATAGTTGGTGTAAAAAAAATACAACAATATGTGCTGTCTTGTCTGTGGGTAAGTCAGGCCATAGGATTTCAAATTTTTGGGGAAAAACTTTTTCGGTTCTGTGCTTTTGGATCATGGGAATCAATCGGAAACTGTGGACCACAACTGGTTTATCAAAGGTCATGGTATGTGCCGTCCTGTCTGTGGGACGATGCATATAAAAGATCCCTTGCTGCTTATCAGAAGGTGTAGCCTATGTGGCAGCAGTGGGTTTCTTCCTTAGACATATGTCAGAATGACCCTATGCATGACATCCAATAGCCGATAATCAGATAATAATCAATGTGCTCTAGAGGTATCATTAAATAGAACAAACTTTACTTTTTGTTTCTGAATTAGAACCAGTACATAGGAATAAAAAATTCCATTTATCTACTGGAATTTGAACCCACTACCAACCAGTGATGACACTACAATCTAACCACTAAGACCTCAATGAAGGCTTGTTAAATCATCAGTATTTATTCTATCTTATTCTCATAGATACAGCTTGACCTGTATGCTAAACATGACAGAACTTGCTATGACAAGAAAACAGACCATAATGTAAATAAACCATCTCCAGGACAACACTACTTTTCTGCTGATACAGTTTAATAGCTGTGTCGCAATGCTTTGATTATTGCGACACAGGTATTAAATAATCATCAAAGCATTGCTGGAATTCTTAATGCAAAGATGACAGACTGATATCAGAGAGCAACACATTTTACAAAGCTATATGGTTTTATTTTTTAAATTTTGCTTGACGCCCACAGCTCTGATTTGGGAATTCTGAGTATCATTTCGCTTATAAATTGGGAGTTTTCTGTTTAACTTTAAAAAACCCAATAAGCTATGTTAGAATAATAAAATATTAATAATGCAGATATTTCAATGAAAATAATATATCTGTTTATGTCTTTATACAATGAAAGAAAAAAATATGGGTTTTTGTTTACATTGAAAATGTTTACTTTAAAATTGGGAATAAAAAACAACATGTTCTTAGGGAAATATTATTGTCAAGTAATATAGGTGATAAAACCTTGAGCACCAAGAATAATTATTGTTGCTTCCTTAAAGCTTCTAGCCTGAGATCTAAAACTTCTACACTAAGATATTAAGATAATTTCCCCATTTTAACACTATAAAAATAGTTTATGGCCCTACAATTACAGGATTCTAAATTGTGCATACATGAGCAAATCCTGTAATTGCAGCGTTGAGAGATAAAACTGTTTTTTTAAAGCTACTAGCTCAAGATCTAAAACAGCAACAATGAGATGTTTCCATTGATATATACTGAACAGCAAAAGAAATGGAAATGTTTGTTTGGATCTAGTTTAATCGAATTAGATGAAAAATTTATTCATGATAACTTTTTAATGAAAAAAACATTTTACAGTTCTCTGCACATGCCTCTAGTAAGCAAAACAGCCAATGTTAAAATATAGTTAACTTCTATTCATTCAAACATTGCAAATTAAATTTGTATTTCTTTTGCTGTTCAGTATACTTTTCCCATTGCTATCTTGACAATATCTTTTTAGGTATGATTTAGTTCATGAAACCAAAACTTAAAAAGATAGTGGTCAATCATAAATTTGTTTTTAGTTTGTTAATAGAAAGCACACTGGTGTTGATCATCAAAGGTAACTTAAATTTAAGCTAACATAAATATCAGGATGACGAGAAATGTGAGATTCTAAACAAATAAACACAACCTATCATTTGAACTGTTGTAAAAACCTCCATCATTTTTTATTCACCGATCTGTCTTGTTTGCCATTGTTTGCTAGGTTATTTCTTGTTCCTGCCAGTGGTCTATAACTGGTGTAAGAAAAGCTGTGGTATGTACTGTAGTCTGTGAGAAAGCACATATAAAAGAACCCTTGCTGCTGGTAGTGCTATTCAGAAAGAGTATCTTATATGGTAGTAAACAAGTTATTTTTGAAGACTGAGTTTGACACAGAATATTCAATAAGTAACCAGTGTGATTGGGTACTGTTAAACAAACAATCCTTTCTTTTGTTAGCCACTGTATTTTTATTCCCCCCACGTTTTGGAAAGAGGCATGCCTATATAATTACCCACACACTTTTTGCTTCGAAAAATTGAAATTAAAATGCCAGTTATATGTTATATAAATAAAAAAGGAAAGTAAAGTTTGTTTTATTTAACAATGCCTATAAAGCAAACTGATTTTGATCTTATCATCGGTTATTGAACGTCAGTCATATGATCATTGTGACATATTTATTTGGAGGAAACTCACTGCAGCCAGTTCCATAAATAAATTATTATGACGAGTGATGGGAAGTCAGAGTAATTGCTTTAAACAATAATGTCTTAAAATTTGACAGCTGTTATATGCCAACAAGATATGTATTCAATTCTTTTATGATTTGGAAAGTTAGGACAATATTTTGAGGTGAAATATTAAAATCCCACATATTAAATCATATATGATTAATCACAATGTCATGCATGTAAATGAAAAATACCATACAGAGCCCTCACCAATCCAATGGGACATATCAGGGACGTCAATCCTTATAGAATGGGGGGACACATCACCCCACTTTTTGGACAGAGGCATGACTATATAATCACCACTCACCCTTTTTGCTTCGAAAAATTGAAATTAAAATGCTTCAATAATAATCTTTTCCAGTATATCTATATATGATATCAATATAACCTTTATCCATGAGGTCTTAGTGAAATATACCAAAGTACACAGGAGAGTCTATTATAGTTTAATGGTTTTAGTTTTTTTTTGCCGGAATAAACCTTGTATTTTTAAAAACAATTAGAGGGGGGAGCATGCCTATTCCCCCTAACCTAAGCTCCACCCTCCCCACCACTTACAGGAAGTTATTGTCGCCCTGGGTCCTATATGTTATAAATACTTCCAAGTAAATGGCTTTTTTATTTTGATAACAAGGTTACAAGAGTTATGGACCCTGGTATCCTGTGCTTTGAATGACAAGATTTACAATTATTCTAACTTTGTTATGGTAGTGGGAAAAAAGCTTTAAACAAGATTATAAACATTTTCATAATTATTTTGTATCAGTGAAAAATTAACATACAGAAATCTGTAAATATTTCATACCACATACTATCAATCAAACAAGAAGAAAAGATGGAATCTGTCAAAATTAGCCCTCATAATTCCCAAAACTACCTCAACAAGAAAAGCTGGGGCAAAAGGAACTCCTTCAGCAAAAAAAAGGTTTATCTAAAACACACTTCTTATCCACAATTTGTCTTATAATGTTGTTTAATATGAATAGATAAGTGTAAATGATTATTTGCTAATGCAGATAGTGTAAACATCAAATGAAAGTCAAATGAAAGTGTTAT
The DNA here is from genome assembly GCA_032355785.1 of Symmetromphalus regularis. Classification (NCBI taxonomy): domain Eukaryota; kingdom Metazoa; phylum Mollusca; class Gastropoda; order Neomphalida; family Neomphalidae; genus Symmetromphalus; species Symmetromphalus regularis. The sequence goes on from JAULBS010129107.1 coordinate 8,023, forward strand.
TGTTAACTATTTGCATACACTGTCATAGCTTTTTAGCAAATTGTCAAGTTTTCTGTATATGCTAAAGAAAAACCCTTTCAAATGAAAGTGTTATTGTTAACTGTTCTCCTAGTCATAACTTTTTATCAAGTTGTCAATTTTTCTGTACATGCTGAAGAAAAACCCTTTCAAATGAAAGTGTTATTGTTAACTGTTCTCTAGTCATAGCTTTTTATCAAGTTGTCAATTTTTCTGTACATGCTGAAGAAAAACTTTTTCAAATGAAAGTGTTATTGTTAACTGTTCTCCTAGTCATAACTTTTTATCAAGTTGTCAATTTTTTTCTGTAAATGCTGAAGAAAAACCCTGATATAAATAAATTTTACTTAGTTTTTACATAAACAAAACTGAATGATGACACCAATTAAAGTATTTCATAAAACTCACTATTTGCAATTATGATAAATGGAGATAACAACATAAATACATGTATGATTTTTTAATGTGCTGTTACACACAGTCATCCTCTGAAAATAACACTATGATACAAACAGTTCTTTGGCATTTGTCATATTGGGACTTATGCATGCACTTGTAAAAGATTATTTTACTCAAACTGATGTCACACTGATTTGGTGAGTTTTATGAAGAACACTTTTCAACAGTGAGATCTGAAACTTAAAGAAAAGATAGATAAGGCAAATGTGACCTGCCACCACGAAATGTCACATAGCATCATCTGGACATTTTGAGATGTTTATATGACCAGAAAGAAGGTCATGAGCTGTTTCTAATGATCTAAACTGTATAAAGATATCTAATTTGGTTATGGAGTTATGGTTATTTAAATTTGGGTACTCTCTATCGAGTGGAAAAACATGAGGGTGCAAGTTGGTGACCGGGTGATGTTCAGCATGACAAAACACAAGGGTTGTGTGTTTCAAGAGCATAATTAACATACTTCTTGGTCAAATTTTACAAAAACATCACAGCTACATGTAAAATGGATGTAGTTAGCTCATCATCAACAATTTCAATATCAACAATTTTGCTCTCCCCGTCTCTTTTGATGCTAGCTTAGACTGATCTCAGGTGGCATCCGACCCATTTTGTGGAGGCAGGTCACAATGACTAAGAAATGGATCAGTTGGTGAAATACAAGAGTTACCTACCCTGGTTTAGATTTAACACTCTCCGGATCATCACACTTATCAGCTTGAAATGGGCTGGCATTTTGGTATCGCAGGACAACATGTTCAGGCACATTCTCATTTTCTGTCTTCCTATTTTTCTTTCTGTTTGGGCTTCCACCCTGTCTGTTTGGACTAGCACCCTGTCTACTTGGACTAGCACCCTGTCTACTTGGACTAGCACTTTGTCTGTATATTCCATACGCACTCTGGACATTTGGTCCATAAACGTATTGACCTGCGCAATCCTCTTCATTTATCTTGTAAGCATGTCCATTTGCAGGATTATCATAAAGTGTCCCCGATGACACTATTGCACTCATAGGTCGCTGAGCTTTGCGTCTGGGCGAATCTCCATTTGCCAAGTTGCGAGTGTTAGAGGTAGATGGAGACAAGTTGTAATCATCAAAGCTGCGTCGGTTCTGAAGTGCAGCTCTGTGGGCAGGACTTCGGAGCTGGTCATCATGTGTGAGAGGCACGGCAGGTAAAGGGCGGTTTGCCATGGGATTACAACTCCGTGAAGGGGAACCCATCTGCAAATAATAAAATAAAAGTCAACAAATACATGGGTACAACTACAAGTGGAATGCCACAAAGTGTGTATCTATAAATGGAAAGTTAACATTTAATTGAAAGCATGTATGTGTACATCTGTTGCGGTGCTGTGATATACACAGATATGGCTGCGAGATGTACAAAGGCAAAAATGTTTTTTAAAAATAAATAATAAATGTCTGACATACATGTATTCTTGTATTATATTTTGTTGTAATATATCTCCACTTTAAACACAAAATAAATTTTAAAATACAATTAAATAAAATAGAATCTACTATAAAGGCCTCTATATATAATAGTAAATGTATTTCAGTCTATATATAATATCACTGTCAAAGCCCCATTTTGAAGAACAATTTTGATATTTCTCATTCCAGTTAGTGGTCCATTACTGTCTGTGATTTGTGTGATTCTGTTTCTACAGCCCACTGCAGGTATAAAAATCAGTAGCTTATATGGCAGTAGTAGGTTTTTTATGTAGACCATATGTTTCAAATACTCTATTTTTGACACCAATTAGTCACTAATTAAACAGGATGTAGCTCAGTGGGTGAGCATCAACCTGAGATGTCAAGGGATGTCAGATCTATCCCCTTCAGTGTGGGCTATACCTGAATTAACAAAGGCAATGGTATTATGGTCCTGTCTTGGAAAGCACCTATAAAAGATCTCTTGCTGCTAATCATAAAGTGTAGTCAGTGCTGGATTGTAATTAAGCATTCCTTTTCATACAGTATTTACAGCAGTCTAAACAAAAAAGATTATTAAAATAACACCCATTAAAATAAATGCATTGTTTAACACTAAATCATTTCTCCTGAGATTCACATTGTTGTATTATTTTTTCAATATCTTACAGATGTAGCACTTTATTTTTCATTTGAACATGACCAGTTTACACCAAAAATATTTCTTCACAAATTAACAGCAATGTTATTGTTTTTACTAACAAAACACTCAGTCTGATCCTCAGCAATTGAAAAAACCACATCATGTGGGATGACTTGGTCAATTTTATTTATGAAAAATAGCTTAAGCCAGAATAACCATTGGCTTGATTTACTGATCAAAAACAAAATGAATTTAAATATTTTAAAGTGTATTATGGATTAATTTGTATCCAGAAATGTGTCCTATTATCCCAAAATGTTGTGGTAAACTTTTGTAATTCGATGTCCAAAACAAAGAGTTTTTTTTATTACAGTTAGTTATTATGCATTTAGTCTGTCATCTTGTTCCAATTTTGTATATATGTATAAAATGTAGGGAAAGGTACTAATATAGGCGTGTAGCCTGTCGACCAATCCCAGTAAATGAAAAAACAAATATCTTTTAAACCAAAGAGATTTTTTTTTTTATGTTTATTGTTTAATGATACCACAAAAGCATAATGGCTTATTATTGGGTTATTTTGACACGTAGTCATCAGAGGAAACCCACTAATTTTCATAATCAGCTAGGGATCTTTTACATGCACTTTCCCACAGACAGAAATTTTCATAACAGAGCTTTTGATACACGAGTTCTGAGACATTGGTTTGGAAAGGAAAATCCATTAAGAGAATGAGTTCATTACAGTTGTTCTATTCTACAACCAAAGCACCTCAGGCAATTTGATGTCAGATGCAATCAAGTTGGAATCAGAATGGGGACTGTTAATTTACAGTGACAAATTTAATAGCATATTAATCCATTAAATGATGCAGGATATCGGGGTTTGTAATCCTTTTTGTGTGTAATACTGAAAACAATGTTTCAAATAAAATGGCATGTATAACACACTGATGGGCGTACAATTCCCATGCCTGACTATAGTGGAAACAGCATTTATTTCCAAAATATTTATTATAAGTTTTACTATTTTTTCTTTTATCTGGCAGATTTTGATTTGGGCAAGCACAGATTATATTTTGTCAGATTAAAGGTTTTGAATTTTAGCTAGTTTTGGCCCTTGGATATTAAAGGTGGGGTGTAACTTAAACTGACCTCTGACCTCCCATAGCATTCAGCTGCCAGTGGTGGCTGGTTGGAAATACGATGTGGAGATTGACTGGATTTTCTCCCTTTACCAGAAGACTGCACCACATCCATATTGTCTGTTCCATTACACATAAACCTCCTGTCAATCTCATCTTTAAGAGCTGTCACCGGTGATCCCTTGAACTTGTTACAGTTATTTGAGTTTTCAAATGACTCCTTTATTGCAGCTGCTGAGAGAGGATGGTACTGTGATGAAGGCAATGCTGAGTTGTTTGTAGAATGATTTTTTGAGGTTGTTGGCACTTGCGGTGGTGTTGAGTTACGCTTTGCTGCAGCAACTTGTAAGGCAGTTCTTGGTGTTGCAATCTGATTGGATGATGCTGAAGTGGAGGGCAGAGGTCCTTGATTCTGTTTTTTATCAAAATCTATTCCTGAATTTCGGTGTTTCACTTTGTCAACAGCTTGCTTTGCCTGAAATAATAAAAACATTCATTATCACAAGTGAAAACTTACTACTGCCTGACACCCTGGGCAAGCATATTATGATAGTTGGGCAACAAACATGTTAGATCGAGGGATAGAAACTAAAACTCGCTTGCTTGCCCCTCACCTACTCACCCCAGGTGAGTTGATATCACTTGGGATGAGTCAAATAACCCGGGGTAGTTGATATTTTGTTTAGCAAAACACATTGCTTTAGATTTTCAATTCTACAGGAAAAAATATATGTTGCTGGCTATATATCGAGGGCTGACTGCAAAAAACAGTTATGTCCAAAACTGTACCTTTGAGAAAAATGAATTTTAATCAGAACCTTTTATAATTCACTGATTCTTTTTTATATAGGCTGCCCTCAGTATGCAAAATGACATGTCCAACACCTTTGATTCTGTACTGATTTTAAGTCAGCCAAAATTGCCAAAATGGACATAACTATTTTCTGTAGTCAGACCTCAGTATGTTCCTTGCATGGCTTTTACCAAACATTTTTTTAAACTGGTGCATACATTTGTATCTTTCAATTACATGGTTCCAACCAATAAAGACATGGATTGATGATTTCTCTTGGGGACTAGTAACTTTTCTAGGATTCAAGTCCTCAGGCAAGTAAAATTATTTCTTAATTTCTCTTGAGGACTAGTAACTTTTCTAGGATTTAAGTCCTTAGGCAAGCAAAATTATTTCTTAATTTCTCTTAAGGACTAGTAACTTTTCTAGGATTTAAGTCCATAGGCAAGTATAATTATTTCTTAATTTCTCAACAAAATAAAAAACATTATATTACAGTACAATTATATTATGTATTATATACATTATACCTGTATTAATATGTGCTAGGTAAATGAAAATATAATGTTCTCAAGTAAGAATGCAAATTATATTTGATATCAGTTAAATTATCATATTCAACAATTCATTTTCAAAATGCTTCAGAAATTTGTTTTTGCTAACGAAATTTTTTCAATTGCATGTGTTGTAAATCAATAAAATTGAAATATCATTTGTAATATATTTTATTAAAAAATTATATGATCATCAAAGAATCAGTGCACTTAAATATTATACTTGTTCATAAAATGTTGAAAAATGAAATGCACAAAAATAATGCTAAACAATCGAAAAGCATGATCCATAAAAGATTATTGTATTTTTTTCGCAGGTAATTTAAAATGAAAAGACAAAAACATGATTGTCTTGATCATCTAGGGATAAAAAAGGCAGGAAAAATGATGAAAAATATTTTGTTTTATTAAGAAGATACCAATGCTACATGTATTTCTCACTTGGCATAAACTGTGAATTTTAAACCAGTTCAATATCACCTTTGTGTTGTTGAATGTATGTGTCAATTTTTTTAACATGGAATTTTGTTATGGAGGCTATGTGTGGTTACTGGCTGTAATGCAGACTTTTCACTTTAGGGTAAAACATTACTCTATTTTGGTGACCATGATTTGTTTATTGTCACTGAAAAGAAAGGTTGGTTTTTATAAACCCTTTTGATGTATTTAATAAAGCAGTGGATACAGTACAAATTAATACTTTTAAATACATTTTAACATCTATATACATGTGCAGTAATCATTTTCTGTTAGTATGATGCTTTGTAATTGTTTTTATGATAATATAAATTTTAAAAATACTAACACTAAAATATAAATAACAAAAACATAATAAACATTTTTATTCAGTTATTTTAATTGAAATCCTAGTTTTTACTTTTTGGTTATCCAGCACTATTACTTATTAATATAATTATACTTATAGTGTTAACATAATGTTACATTAAAGAAAACAGTTTTTTTTTAAACAGCTGGATGTATCTTTGCAAACGTATAATAAGACTGAGTCACTGGACATAATTGATGGACATTAACTGTATAGCATACTACTCCAACAGACAGGGTTTATATTAAGAAAGCTGTCAATAGAATCTAGGTATTTTTTTTATAACAAAAATTATAAATTAACTAGATATACCCCTAAAACCTTGGTTTAACCTAGTGAAAAATATATCCCAATTACAAATGTTTTACAGGCAAAGTCACTTAGCAGATTCCAATTATCCGTAATTCATAATTATAAATAATCTATAAGGCACAGTTTGCAAAAATCACATTTTAGTAAATAGGTTGAGTATACAAATACAGACACACATAAGGAATATGTGGCATAACAACACTCTGTACTATAAACCGGATTAATATTGCAACATGGTTTTTTTGCAAATACATGTAAATTCTGTAACATATATGTTCACATCTAAATTTTGCACATGCCCATTGTAGGCCTGCACAAATTCAGAATCTGCATAACCGAAAAATAGGTTATGCCCAAAAAAATAGCATAACGTATTTTCATTTGCATAACCGTTTTTTTTTTTATTGGAAAAACAACTTCATTTAGCCAATTTTACATGAATGGTAAATCGGTGACGCGAAACAAATTTGCATAACCGATGCATGAACAAAACGATCATTCGTGCAATTTGTGCAGGCCTGCATTGGTACTTTAAGCACTCTATAATCTGGAAGACAATGCATGCTTTCAAATTTTGTCATTTGAGATTTAGCGTAAAGCAAAATTTATATGTTTCCCTTTATTCCGTGGTTTACAGTACAGAATCTTCCGGCAAATATGTTCTGGCTGAATAAATGCCCTAGGATATAAAATTCTACATAACTTTTATTCTAGGAATGAAGAAAGGGCGAAAATCTGTTCCTGAAAGTGGGGGTGGGGACAGACCATCCTACTGTCATCCCGTCCCCCCCCTCCTGGTTTGAAAAATACTAGTAAAGATTATTATTTAGGCATTTTAATTTAAGTTTTTCGAAGCAAAAAGTGGGCGGATGATTACATTGGTGTCCCCTCTTGTCCAAACAGTGGGGAGGATGTGTACCCCACTCTCGTCCCCCCAAGATTTACACCCATGGAATTAAGTATGAATCTGATTCAATTTTAATCATTGACCAATTATTCTTTTCTTCTTGGAATTACATACAACCTTGAAATATTTATTCCCAGAACATAATTATCACTAATATCTACTGAACCTATTTGCAGAGAAAGTGATATATATTTAATTACAGACAAATGGAATCCACCTTTAATTAAATTAAGGCCACCTGACAAGAGGTTACATTAGACTTGTGCTAATGATATATGATATTACACAATAGAGTCTATCACTATAATTGCATCATATTAAGTTGTCATTTTAAAGCTATGGAATGAAATAATCAGAACATGACACATAACAAAAAAGTTTTGATGAGCAATCAAACATGCAATTATTAAAACAAAAATAAAATATCATGCCAAATGTCATAGGTTAAAATTTAACATATTAAAAAAGAAAAGGAATGCTTCTTTAAAGACATGCCTATGGTGGCTATTAGATATCAAACCTGGTATTTCTGACACGTGGTTTACAATAGAAACCCACTGATTACAGCTAAATAACAAATCATAATTTATAGCAAATGATAATTTATATACTCAACCAAAAAGGAAAATATACATGTAATCAATAGTCATTTTTTTCATAAACCAGACGACATTCATAGCAGAACTTCTGGAATTAAATAACAACATCATTTAGGAGGAAGTGTGTATGTGCAGTAATACCACAAGTTGCACACTTGTTTGGTGCCAAAGGACCATTACTGTGACCACCCCAAGTAATAAAAATATTTCAACATGCATACTTTCTTTTTTGGTTGAGTATATATGCAATAAGAGCCGGACAAAGTTTAGAGGTAAAGTATCTGCCTTAGGATCGATCCCTTTCTGTGGATCTATTTGCCTATTTCTCATTCCAGTCTGTAGTTCTAACTGGTGTAAAAAAGGCTGTGGTATGTGCTGTCCTACTAGTAGGAAAGATCCTTTGCTGCTAATTGAAAAGAGTAGCTTATATAGTGGTAGCAAGTTTCTTCTGAAAATATGATTTGCAAATACTTGAGCCAGACGCCTAGTACGTAGTAGCCACTGATTAGCCAAGAATGTTTAATGACACTCCAGCAAATTGTTTTATCACCTGCAATTAGATTTCAAATATACATGGTAAAACTGTGACAAGAGGTCAAAAAAAAAAAAAATTATAATAAAAAACATAACTACATATACCATATAATATACTACTCTTTAACAGCAAAAAAAACTACATTTAGAACTACAAAGCACTTGCTACAAATTCACAGAAAAATAATTTTTAAAAATTGTAATATCCAAAAATATTAACATCTTTTTAACATTACTTTGACATGAAATGTTTTTTGTGGGAGGTTTTCAGGGTTTTTTTTCTTCGGTTTTTTAATGAAAAACTAAGACCAAATTATTTTTTAAATATTTACAGTCAACTTACCACTACTGAAAAAGTCTATGCCAACACAGATTTTACAGAATATAAAAATAATAATCTAGTAAGAATAAAGGAGGGCTTGAAGCAGAGGCAATCAAGGCCCCTTAACTCTAAGCAAATATAAGACTTATACTCAGTATAACTTATAGACATAACAATACAAATTTATTATTACATCTACAGCATGTCTTATTTATTTTTTTGAACTTGAGTTACAGGGCCTTGGATAATAAATTGAGTGTTTGTTCCAACAGGCAAACTGTGCATTTATGTACTTGTATTTAGGCATGCATTGCTAACATGATTTTCCATCCCCACCCCCAGTAGTGGATCCTTTGGATGAGTCTCTATGAAGAAAGGGTGTAAATTAAAAACTTGGTAAAAGTCATGCAGGCTGCAAGGGATAAGGTAGAGTTAGAAAACTGAAGAGTGGGGTTTAACCGATAATATACACTACCTTTCTTAAACTGTAAACGGACAGCTGCAACAAAAAACTTCATCAGAACAAGCAATTCAATCAACAGTTGTTTTAAATACATGCTTTTAAAAGGGTTTGGATTCATATCACTTTTCGGGTGAATGTTGGAATAATGATAAAAATACAGTAAATCAAGTATGACTTAAATATAGATTGAAAAATAATTCATTTCACATAAAGCCATATCAGGGAACATTTCGTATTAAAAAATAAATTTGATTAGCGATTGTTCATTTTGTGTAGCAATTTTCTTTAAAGTATATTATGTCATAAAGACAGGCTAGATAAGAACAGATGATTTTAAACAACTTTTTTTTTATCATACTTTAATGCAATTTTTATTTTGCCACTACGAAGAACAAATAAAAATACAAACTGCTATAAACATAATCCTTTTATTTGCAGCCATGTTTTAAAAAACAACCACTGGTGTTTATACTTTCCGTGGTACCTGACGTCATAGTAAAACAAATTAAATATAGTAACATTTAACACAGGAAATGGCACACATTTGAAAGAAATATGTGTTTCAAACTGTTTTTTGGACAATAAGGTTGAATTTAAAATTATGTATCGTGATTTTATGCAATGCATGTTTGAGTTGAGTAGCGATCCATAAAATTAGAATCGCAATTAGCGATGCGATACTAAACAAAATGTTCCCTGCATATATATCTAATATTAATGTAGCTCAATGGTAAAAAGATCAGCTGAGGTCCTGTGAGTTATCAGATCTAACCCCATCAGTAACTCATTAAGATATATTTGCAGTTACTACTTCAACATGTGATCCATAACAGGTGCAAAGGAAAGGATTGTTTGTTTAACAATACCCCACCACTTTGTTTATTCAGCGGTTATTAGGTGCCTGACATATGGTATTCTTTGAACCATGGTCTTTAGAGGAAACCCACTACTGCCACATAGTCTATTCTTTCCAATTAGCAGCAAGGGATCTGTTATATACACTTTCCCATAAAAAGGACAGCATATACCATGGCTTTTGATAAACCAGTTGTGACCCACTAGTCGGTTCAAGTGGCTTACACCTACCCACTAAACCTTTGCAAAGTACTCACTCAGGGTTGGAGCTGATACAAAGATTAAAAATTCCATGCCTCAATTTAGATTTCATCCCTTTACCTACCAGCTTTGAGACCAACAGCTTAACAGTGAATACAGAATCATAATAGAACTTTAATTCTTCACCCCTAATTGTGCTCTGAGAGGATATCATTAAACTAATACAAGCAGGACATAATTCAAATGTGGAGCATTCAACTAAGATATGATGGGTCATCAGATCAATCTCATTCAGTGCACCCACTGCGTTATTTTTCATTCCAGTCAGTGTTCCATGTCTGGTGTTTCAATGGTCATGGTATGTGCTGTCCTGTCTGTGAAAAAATGCAAATGTCCACTGCTGTTAGTTCAGAAAGGGTAACCTGTATAGCACCAGTGGGTTTCCTTTAATGACAATTAACCAGACCCGGTAATACAGTGGTTATGCTATTGGATTTGCAGCTGGTAGGTAATGGGATCAAATCTCAGTCGAGGCATGGGATTTTTAATCAAAGTATTGGTTCCAAACCAGAGTGAGTGCTCCGCAAGGCTTAGTGGGTTGGTCCACAACTGGTTTATCAAAGGCCATGGTATGTGCCATCTTGTCTGTGGAATTGTGCATATAAATGAAGCCTTGCTGCTTATCGATAAGAGTAGTTGCATTATTGTGGTGGTAGCTGGTTTCGTCTCTCCTACTAATACTAACTTCTCTCCAAGGCAGACAGCACAAGAAGCTGAGTTGTGTGCCCATGACAGCATGCTTAAACTTTAATTGGATATCAGCAAAAAAATAAATACAACCAATAAACTTTAACGACAATGAGACACAACATCATATGTCAGACACGTAATAGACACAGATTAAACAATTCTTTATTTAAACAAATATTCCTTTTGTCTCTAACTCATAATCTTTATAAACCCTAGTCCCAAAGTGATATGACTGAAATCACCTCAAACCAGAATACTCCATTATAAAAGTGTACAGTTACAGATACATGAAAATACACACATTCCTGTAATAGCTAACCTTATGCTTAAGAACACATATTCCAGCACAAAAGTTTAGACCATCCATATTTATTGTCATTTAAACAATTCAAAAAAATGTTTTACAGACCAAACATATTTTGGATTATTTCTCATTCCAGCCAGTGGTCCACTACTGGATCAAAAAAGAATCTGTTATGTGTTATCCTATCTGTGGGAAAGCTCATATAAAAGATCCCTTGCTGCTAATAACAAAGAACAGCTGACGTGGCAGTAGCGGGTTTCTACAAAGTTGCAAACATAATATGTTTCACTCCTAATAGCTTTCAATAGAAGTGGGATGTAGCTCAAGCAGTAGCGTGTTCACCTGTGAACCGGTCGGTCGTCGGATCGATCCTTCACAGTGGACCCCATTTGCAGTTTGGGCTATTTTCTGTTCCAGCCAGTGGTCCACAACTGGTTCATCAAATGCTGTGGTATGTTCTGTTCTGTCTGTGGGATGGTGCATATAAAAGACCCCCTTGCTGCTTGTCAGAAAAAGTAGCCTATGTGGCAGCAGCTGGTTTCTTCTAAATACATATGTCAGAATGACCATATGATTGACGTCCAATAGCCGATGATAAGATAAAAATCAATGTGCTCTAGAGGCGTCATTAAATAAAGCAAACTTGTTTTCTTTTTTTTCAATAAAAATATTGGTGCTTAGTTTTTATACAGGAGTATACAAGCCAATTCATGTTGGGTTAATAAAAATGAAATTAAAGTTGTATGTTTGACCTCTTCTTTATCAATGTACATGTTTAGAATCCTTAAAATGAGTAGACAGGTAATGTTTGCTTATTGCATGAATACTGAATGGGAATTTAACATAATAGCAGTGTCTGTGTACACACAGAAAATCTGAATATTGTTTTCAAACACCATGTGGATAATTATGAAGATATCAAACAAGCACTCAGCTGATATCAAGATAGTCTGTACATTCACTGTGACAAACAGTTTTCATGTACTTCAGTTTCAAGCATACTATTGTAAAGACAATGTTTGCCTTGAAAGGACTTCATAAAGAGTTTTTCTGAAAAAGAAGTTCTTTATAGTGAAAACATTCAATATTTGTAACAGGTTTACAAAGTGATAATAGAACATTTTTCCCAATGAACACAAAATTACACTGGACACAGGAGTAATGGATTCAAACCTTCTTGATGTATGCATTTTTAACTAAAGTACTGGCTCAAAACCAGAATAAATGCAGGCCATAATTTTTGTGGGGTGTAAGAGGAACTACTCTGATACACCTCCTTCAATTCAATCTGATGGAAGCTAAACATCATTAACCTAAATTGGAAAAAATTTACTTCAATTATTATTTCTTTAATATGTGTCAAAACCAAAATTAATTTTGGCCAAAGTTGTTTTTATAAATTGTGCATTGAGAAGAAAGTAAAGTTTGTTTTATTAACGATGCCTCAAGAACACATTATTTTAATCATATCATCGTCTATTGGATATCAGTGATACAGTCATTCTGACATATTTATTTAGAGGAAACCCACTGCTACCACATAGGCTACTCTTTTACGGGGTCTTTGTTATCCACTAAGAAAGATCAATCCGACCACCAACCACTTCACAGGCAGACACTCTACCGTTTGAGCTACATCTCGCTCTCTGTCCAGGACTGAGGTTAGTGTTAGTAGGATAGATGAAACCTGTTAAGATAGATGATAAGCAGTAAGGGGTCTTTTATATTTGCACTATCCCACAGACAGAATAGCACATACCATGGCCTTTGATAAATCAGTTGTGGACCACTGGTTGGTGCAAGTGTAACACTGGGCCTTGCAGAGCACTCACTATGAACCACCCATTGATGCTGCAAAGATTGGGACCAAAAACATTGGTCTTCATAGTGAGTGACCTTATTAATGAATTACTGCTATTTTAAGCAGGTTCTTTTTTCAAATTTTATACAAATATAAAATACACAGTAAAACCTGTTTGAGGTGTCCATTTTTAAAGTGTTTTATAATGTTGCATTAGAACATTTAAAATGATCTTTTCTCTGACTGTATGTGAATTTCAGTGCCATTTATATCCCAAAACAAATGTTGATGTCCTTTATTTTCATATCAATCTACAATAAATCTCACCATTTAATTTTGTTTTGTTTGCAATAAAGGTGATATATTCATGTACCGCTGTGTTAGTCCAGATGTACTGTAAACTTAAGTTGTCCCTTAGAGGCAAATAGATGCCTTCTTTGATCACACTTCCTTAACTGGTGATCAATGCCCTCATCTAAATAGTGTCACATCAAATGGTAATATGCAAAACCACTGATTCTTCAGTTATAAAAACTAATACTCTCTATTTATTTTGTTAATAAAACAAAGCAGAAAAAGTACTTTGGTGACTTTAGGTAAAGCATTACTGTTCAACACATGCATAAGTGAGAGAAAAATGTACACGGTCATAATTTGACAAGACCATTGGAAATTTCTTTACTGGTTGTAATCCTTAATAATAAAGGTGCCTTAATTCCAGGGAAGTTTAACTACAAAAATAATAAGGAAATATTTTTGTCTTTAAAATATTGGTTGTTAATAGTGGGGAGGTCAATGAACAGGGATGGTCATTTAGTGGGGTTTTGCTGAATTTTGTTTATTTTACATACATTAGTCATAAATAATTAGAAATTAATCAATCAGCCTAATTAACTCCACAAAATCAAATATGTAATATTGTACACTCAAATAATAATGATATGTGTCCATATTACGAATGTTCTTCCCCAGGATGAATATGGCCCCCAGTCATATGCTGTCATTTTAAGTATACTATACTAATAGATTAATTTAATAGATAGCAATTTGATGTTTAAATTTAACTGTACTCAATATTTTAATACAAATATTATATGCCACCAATTCTTGTTAGACAAATATTTAAGTACTTCCCTAATGAATTGTTATTTTTCTGGTAGTGATTTGCTTTAGTTGTCTTGATCAACATGAGGCAAAACAGTAACTAGAACCAAAATAATAAAGGTCAAACTAACACTGGCCCAAAAATAATACTAATAAAACAATACTAGCCAAAATAATTCAAGCCATAACAATTAATAACATAAAAAGTTTTTAAAAGGCCCAATTGTAACGATAGCCAAAATAACTCTCTAAAGAGGAGAAAACTTAATCTATAACAATAAATAGCCTTCTCCTTCAAATATGTCAAGCAGGGCACCTGATATATTTTGCTTGCTAAGGTCCATGGGCGACTCTAAATGTAGTTTAAATTTTTTAAATCCACTACATTTTAGTGTAAATATGTTTGGAGGACTGCCACTTTGTAAAACTATAAGACTGCCCAGTGGATGATCAAAGGATTTAGGGGTTTAAACCCCTTCTGCAGTCACTTCAGTATTAAATAACTTACAAATATCTTTCAATCCACTCTTTCTAAAATCCTGAATCTGCCCCTGTTGCTCTTTGAACATGGTTTCTTTTTTGTAAATAAAGAGAATGGAAATAAACCGAAAAAGTATAAATAAATAATATATAATTAACAGAAATTATTAGCAGAGTGTATTTCAATATCATATACCAGGAATATAAATTGTGTTCTATAGGATGACATTATTATTATATTAAAAAAATGTAGTTTTCCTGGCTAATGGAATTATAAAACTGTCTAACAATATGCCTATTCCATGACAAATCTCTCAGTGGAAATGTCAAGCACATTAGCAGATGTTTCCAAACTATTAACTACAACAGGAAACAGTATGTTATGAAACCCGAAATCATCATGGATTTAAACAAATAAACATGATAACATTTTCAAATTATGTTCAAAGGTTACAAGTCACAGTTAATGTTTTCATTTTGCCATTTGTAATACTGACTCACATATTGTCACTAAAACCAGGTATGTGACCAATTTCTATAAATAACATTTTTGTAGTCATCAGATGCTTTGGAACCACATGCATTCATTTGACTAGCTGTTTATTTTGATCAGCTAATCAGATTCAGTAAGTTCACCGAATTTCAAAACCATGTATGTTTTAGACTGTTTTATTTAGTTTTCCTGAACAATTTTGTTATTGTCAAACATGGTTTTTGCAAGAACAGTGATAATATGAAATTCTAGTCGATATAATGGATCTCAAGAGCTTTAGATGAATGCATCCAAATTGTGGCAACATAAGTTATTCATGTGACATCATTGTCACAAAGGTTGTTTCTCTTAGCATCAATGCTGGAGATATACTCCAAGAATCACAAAAACATTATTACAAGAATTATCCCATTTTAACTTTCATTTGTATAGCTCTAACTTATGAAAAAATAACAATGGCCTAAAATGAATAATGAACCAAAATGAATACTCTCAAAATAACATTATGCAAAACAGTAACTAGAACCAAAATAATAAAGGTCAAACTAACATTGTCCCAAAAATAATACTAATAAAACAATACTAGCCAAAATAATTCAAGCCATAACAACTAAAAATAACATAAAAAGTTTTAAAAGGCCCAATTGTAACAGTAGCAAAAACAACTCTCTACGGAGGAGAAAACTTAATCTTTAACAATAACTAGCCTTCGCCTTCAAATATGTCAAGCAGGGCACCTGATCTAATGTCCATGGGCGATTCTGAATGTATTTTAAATAAAACATCATTAATGTACACATGTATTTATTGAAAATCAAAAAAATTAATAACAGAATTTTTTTTTTAACTTCTCAGTATAATTTTTAATCAGTGGCTGTTAGGTTTCAATTGCACATTACTTGATACATGGTCTACAGAAGAAGTATGCTGTGATCACATATGTTCCTCTTATTTTATAAGGGTATTTATAATTACTGAAAATCTCGAAATTAACGCGTCCCTAAATTAATGCGAGTGATGATGATCAGACTAAAATGTGACATGAAATTAATGCGAGTGGCCTCCCTTTGTTACAGCAGTTTCCGAACAATACATGTTTGTGCAGCAATCAGCTAGTAAAACAATTCCCTAAAATTGAGACCACAAGCATTGTTGTTAATATCAACTAAGTTTTAATTGAGAACACTCAGATGTGTCAGAAATGACGAAGTGTTAATTCCCTAATAAAAATGTGAACACTATTAACAGCAAGGCTTTCGTCACACATGATGGGCAACTTACTGAACTAGTGGTTGAGCAAAGATTTTTAATACATACTCGTGCTGTAAGCTGAATCTTGGGGTGTTTTTAATAGTTTTTAATAAAATAATGTACAGGTATTTTAATGTCTATTTGTTTTTTGTTTTTTTGAAGGTCAATGAAATATTCACTACAGTTAAAAATAAATGCATCATATTATTAATATGAATAACATGGACACACATTTTCGCATTAATATCATGATTGCATTAATTTCAAGATACACAGTAAATACATTTGTCTGTTTACCGCATCTCACAAATACCATATTTAACACTTAACAGCAATTGAGGAAATAATGTTAAACATTCCTTTCCTTTAGTATGATACAAATTTAACACAGAAAAGCCATTAATTGAGAAATCATTAAGTTAGCATGTGTCTGGGTCAAGAATATAACGAGTTTCTAAAACAAATTAGATACTGGCTATATCGGTTGTGACCATGATGATTTAGTGAAGAGGTTGTTATTACTATCAATATATCACTTCCAGATTGATTCTCAATACTCATAATCAAACAGCCTGCCCAAGAAAGTAAAAGTATTGACTTCTAATGCATTCTTACTATAACGAAAATGCTAATAATATTTCTTACCAACAAAATTGATTTATCTTATAATCATCAAATTTGAATAATCTATCGACAAGATAATTGTAATGATATATAATAAAAGTATTAGGTTTTCAGTCCACAATCATAAACAGATCCAGCACAAGGGTCTAAGGGGACTGGAGCTACCCCTCTTTGCCTACCATTTAAAAATGTTTCCATTACAATTACAGTCAAACCTATCTTAGGCAGCCAGACAGAAAGGAAAAATAATTTGACCTCTATTAACAGGTGGCTGCTTAATGCAGGTTATATTTTTCTTATTAACTTATTTGGATGAATTCAAAGGTGAACCTTTATGACAGGTAGCTAATAAGCAGGATTGGCTGTACAGCTTAATTTACTTTTGACAACCCCTTTTTCAACATTAAATTTATTAACACCTATTTTTTTTTTAATTCCTGGCTCTACCTCTGCAGGGTTCTGCCTACTGTGGTTGGCTATGGCAAGTCCAACCATGCCTTTAAAACTCCATTCAGGACTGCTGCCTCCAATCATGCTGCTAACTACCACTTATAATACTATCACTGTAATACACTATTACATTACCAAACCCAACCATTTTTCAGCATGTTGTTTTCAATTTCCATATATGTCTAGGCAGAACTTTGCAGGAAACTATGAAAACTTGGGGGTTTTGGAGGGTGTTTTCACTTGGGAAGGGTTATTTAATGACATGAAAAGATCACTTTTTTTGTATCAGTCATTGGCTATTGGATGTCAAATATTTGTTAATTTTTACAAGTATTTTTTAGAAGAAAACATTTTTTCTACTAGCAGCAAAAGATCATTTATATGCATTTTCCTACAGACAGGAAAACACACAACACAACCTTTGATATATCAGTCATGAAGCACTGGGTGGAATGGGAATGCACCCAATCAGAGAATGAGTTCACTGTGTGGGTTTGATCCTACAACCAAAAAACCTCAGTCAAATGCTCTAATGACTAAGTTAGATCCTGCCCCACAACTATCAAAAGGAAAGGAATGGTTCTTTAATGGTATCTCAAAATATTGCTTAATCAATTGATTTCAAACATAAATTACTGTACTTGGAACATATGGTCTGTATAAGAAAACAGCTGTCTAGTGTGTATTTTCAATTAGCATAAAGAAATCTTTTATAAGCTTTTCACACAGCATATAATTCATTGCATTTTTTTCAATTAGCTGCAAGCAATCTTTTATACATGCATTTTCCCACAATATGCAGTACAATTCTGAAAAAAAATTCTCACCCAAATTTTATTTTTTCCAACAACCAGATCCCGTTCAGGCTCTTTCTCTACATGAGGTAGCTCCTCAACTACCTGCCTTCTCTTCTCCATTCGCTGAATGGCTGTTTCCGAAAATGGAGTTGGCGTTGCAATGGCTGTCAACTTCTGCTGCAAGACCTGTTGAGCCTGTTCCTGAACTGCACGGAAATGTGCCTGCTGTTCAGTCACCTGCTTAGCAATCAACTCATGAAACGTAGGCTGTTTCTCACGTTGTTTTGCATAGGCCATCTTGAAGGCATTACCAATAATTGCATTCAATTCCTCAGCCTGAAATACAAAGAAGAAGTGTTTATTTAATGATATCGTAGTCAATTGGTCTATAGAAGAAACACTCTTTTAGCAGCAATCTATTACATGGCATAAGCCATCTCGAAGGCATTAGCAATAATAGCATACAATTCCTGAATCTGAAATAAAAGAAAAAGTATTTATTTAATGATAACCTTAAATAAATGGTTTACAGAAAAAACCTGCAGCTGCCATATACAGTGTTCAACATCACATAGAAATGGAGGTATAGTACCCCTTGATATTTGAAATCATTTAATAAGAAGGGAGGGAAAGGGTATGAACACATAATTCCATATAAGGTATAAACATGTACCACTTTTTTTATAATGGCGGTAGTGTTGGGAATCGGTTACAATTTCATCATTGATCATCGGTTGTAATCGGTTGGCACTAATCAACCAACTTTCGATTATGCAATCGATTAGAAGGTATAGGAACTTTGAGAGCATCTGACAAATTTGGGACTATCAGGCACACAACCAGGGGACTTTTTAGGGGACAACTAATAAAACTCTTTTTTTTTGCTGAATAAAATTTGTTCAGGCTCAGTGACAAAATAAAATGGTTGAAATCCGGAGAGTTTTCGAAATATGTTGTGGTTCCTGCCACCGTTTGTGGTTGCACACCACTATTTATAAATCAAGCCAGTTTTTGTTTCGTACTTAAATTGGCTTTATAAGTTATATTTTCTTGGTCCCTATTGTGAATGAAAGATAAGAAGATTTTAATGTAACAGATATTTTGATATTTTTTTAATAATGAAAAATAATATCTCAGTATTTGTTTTATTCTTTGTGGCAAATGTAAAAATAAATAAATGTCAATGAACACACAGATTTACCAGTACTTAGCAGTATAGCCTCAAAATGTTAGAGATAAATAAACGTACACAACAATAGTCCATAAATACTGGATCTGATGAAAACAAATTCTGAGTTTTTTGTTGTTGGTTTTTTTTTCATTTTAAATTGAAAGTATTAATTACTGACTGTAGGATTAATTTTAATCCCCAAAATAATTTAGTTACCAAAATAATGCTATGTTTCAATAAAATTAAAGTATTTTAATCAATCAAATAAAATTAATAACATGTTACATATACTAATAGTTGGCTGTAGCTAGCTGGAATGAGGACAACTACCCCTTTAACTCCTGTTTTCAATATAAAATATATTAATATATATTTTGTAGAACAGCTGCCGCACTTATTCAACTCATACCTGATGTTACTCATGCCTTCATGGTGATTATTTTAGTAAAAACAACATACATATGTACATATGGAAGTTTGATTCTCATTTAAATTATCAATATTTTGAATTATTCCAATCATACCTGATGTGACTCACATCTTCATGGTGAACAAGTATTATTGATTAAAACCACTTTGATCTCTTTATTTATTTGAATGGTTATTACGTCTTTTTATTTTTTATTTTAACTGTTTAACCACATGTGGTCTTTCTAAGGCATTTTGTTTAAATATGTATTTTTACAATAATAACAAAAACATATTCGTAGTTGTTGATTTTCTTTTCATTCTATCCTCTCTGCTTTTGAAAGAATGTTGCCCGTAAACCAAAAAACAACAACCTAAAAATCATTTAAATTTTTATTCCCTCCTCCATCCTGCCATTTTCATTAAGTTCACCCGTAAACAAAGATATAAAATTAGAGTCGCCTCACAGTGACATATTCTGTGAGTGTATGTGTAATGTGAGTTAGACTATCAAATTATACAGGAAAGCTGTTTGAATTCTGGTACTTTACATTTTAAAAAACTAATTATTAAAAACAAATAACCACTGGTTATAACTGTATTAGTAAAAGATCGATCCTTCTCTGTGGACCCATTTGCAGTTTGGGCTATTTTCCGTTCCAACCAATGATCCACAACTGGTTCATCAAAGGCCATTGTATGTGCTGTCCTGTCTGTGGGACAGTGCATATAAAAGACCCCTTG
>JAULBS010129108.1:0-13533 GCA_032355785.1 Symmetromphalus regularis
TATGAATCACTTTAAGCCCTATGTTAAAGTTAAACACTGTCATTATGTATGTCAGAGTTCTACCAACACAGATGTCAGTGTTTAATTCATCACAGAACATAATATGAATCACTTTAAGCCCTATGTTAAAGTTAAACACTGTCATTATGTATGTCAGAGTTCTACCAACACAGATGTCACAGTTTAACACATGACAGAACATAATATGAATTTAATTGCTTAAACTAACTTTTATCACTCTTTTTGCTTTCATTAAGTATTTTCTTACTATTATCCTATGAGAACTCACAAGATTTAGCTTGAATGCTTTTTAATAAAGGAAAATACAACAAAGTGTAAAATAAAACATGGTCCAATAGCACTATTTCTGAGATTTACAAAGTGAGAAATCTGAACTTTTTGCAACCATTATCACAGAAGATAAAAACATGCAACAATGAGGTGGAAATCCTGTTATGTTAAACTCATCTCTTTAAAAATAACAATAGTGTTTTGTCAGTTATTTGCCTGCTCTAAAGATCATCTGCAGAATTGTGAGTAAGTATGCTATCAGTGATTTAATAAACATATGTTTGGTAAGATATGGTGCTTGTAGATTCCAAGACATTGTTTTATTATAATGTCTAGGAAAATGTGTGCAACATTAGTAAATGGTAGGAGTTGTGGTCCAGAGAAACACCACTGTAAAGTGTAATATTTCCATTACATGTTGCATACTAATTGTTTTAAGTCACACTATCTTATAAACACTTGACTAATGATAATCTGATTCTCTTTAAAGTCAATTAAGAAATTGGCTGAACTTAAACATTTTCTTAGTGATTTCAAATTTTATGTTATGGTGTTACACTGTCAAATGGGCTAAAATTATATTTTTAATATTTTTATCATTTGTGTTGCTGCTAGAAAGAAATGAATATGTATAGCATAAAACGAGTTAAAAACATATTTGAATAGTAAACCATAACACCATTTATGTTGGTATTGATGCTACAATATTCTCCAATTTTGAAGTCTTATTTACTAGCATTATTTTGTACTTGTTTATTTTTGTATAAATATGTTGAATGAAAAATTAAAACAAGTACATTTGTTATTAAAATTGTTTTATTTAATTTGTTTGTTTTGATAAATATACATGTATCAATACTGAAGATGTAATCAGGAGTCATGTTATATTTACTATTCCCATATGTTTTCATTACTAACTGAGATAATAATCAGGATTTTTAGAATGTGACCAAAACAGCAGATTTTCCTACAAATAATTCCCTCTAATAAATTAAGAGACACTTGTCCATTTTTCCAGATTTTTGGTTGTCATTATTTTCATCTTTGTAATAAGAACAAAATCAATAATAATAATGATGATGTGATGAAATTGTGTTTAAGCAATCTAATTAAAACCCACAATTTTCAAAAATAAACCTCAGTCTATATCATGCTCCATAATAAACTTTAATCTAGGTGAAAAATCATGATTTAAAAATGGTTGATTTTGATATTCAGATTCCAGAAAATCGCGACTCAGGCCATGTGATTTAAAAAATTTCCCTGCTGAGCATGATCATAAGCCCTTTCATGTTTTGTTTTTCAATAAAAAGTTATTTTATAAAAAATGTGAGTTGTACACTCCCTCGCCCTCTCCCCTCCCCAATCAAAAATATGTTCCGACACCTATGAGGCTTACTGATTGAAGGGCAAGGAAGTTGTTATAATATTGCCCTTCAGGTTTGGTTGATTTTGAAACATACCCACATCCATTTGATTCGGGCATATTGCCCTTCCGTCGGAATGAAGATTTACATAGATTTGCTCGTGGAAATGAGCAATATGACTAGATAATATTACACATGCATGACTGGGAAACATGCAAATACCATGATATAAATGGAGCTGCAATATCTGTATATGAACTGAGTTACCCATCTCGGTTGCGCCACCTGGCAAGAGAACAACGGTTGAGGTCAGCTTATCGTATCTAGTGGTTAGGGATGCAGTATGTAAGAATTGCAGCAGATCTTGAACAGCTTACCTTGAGAATACACATCTAGCCTACATATGCATCTGTTTATAAAAGGTGTGCATGTTGTTCATGGATAACTAGTATAGGTCAGTATGGGTGAAAAAGGATAGCAGTTTTGTAATAACTGGATTGGGTCAACATGGATAAGAAGAGATAACGGTTGAAAATAACATAAATGTGATATTTATTCAAGATGAAAGGTCAAAAAACAAAAGTCCCCTCCCCATTCCCAGCTTCTCTTTATTACAATTTTCATTGAATTACAAAGTTTTTAGGACATACTGAAGATTAAAAGCCTATTAATGCCCTAGGAATTTGTTTAAGAGAGGTAATAATATTAAAAAATTTCATATTATCTCAAATGTTGACTGACCCATCAACCAATGCCTTTCAAGCAAAATAAAGCACACAGGCCCTCCATATAATGTTTCTGTGAATTAAAACATAAAAAGAATTTTTAAAATTGCAGATTTATTGTTTTGTGACTTTTAAAACCTTTTTTTATATCCAGTAGTATAATAGCAAAATTCTTTAGTGTGTGTATAGAAAAGCAGATCTTGATTTTGAGATTAATATTTGCAAAGATTTTAAATGTTATATCATTTAAGATTTTTATTTTTTAATTGGGGAAAAAAACAACCTTTCCCACCATTGCTTTCTCCATTATAAAGAAAGCATTATTTTTCTTTTGTAAAAAAAAAAAATTCAATATAAATGCAATTTGTGCTCATAATGTTTAAACCATGCATCACACTTATCTCTTATGTGTGTTTATGCCGTCACAGCACAATACACATGGTTAACTGATAGCATGGCCCATATAGCTGCGGTACATAAATATTGCCACCTGATTGAGGAATAAGCAAGGTTCTTTGTTAATGATGATCGCGGAGAACACCTATGGCGAAGCGACTCATCTTAATGTTACAACTCTCAGTGTTGCCGGCTCTGAAACTCTGTTTCTTCAGCTGTGCCATTTCTGTCAATGATCCATTCTAAACTGTTCATTTTCCACACCAATGCACGTGTCTGGCAAATACATGAAAAACGCCTAGCAGACGGCAAAAACAACTTTGTTAGATGGGAAGATTTGTGTTAAGATGACTTAAATGATGCCACAGACAGCTTTTCAAGATGTATCTGTTTATATGCGAGGCAGTTGACTGTAGCTGAAGTCATTTGTGTGGTTTTTTATCCTCGATGCCTCATAAAATGTTATCCATAAATTTTTCTTTGTCACTTGTCACTACTTGTTGGAGATTGTTTCTTATTATTAAAAGTGGCTTTGTATATATCAATTTCTTCAACATGATTATGAGAAAATTTCACATTTACTAAATTATCTGTGAAATGAGTAAAACAAATAAGCTTGCATAAACCAAATAAGAAAATATGTTGGGTATATATTAATTTATATAACATTAAATAAACTGTTTTTGTTTAAACTAGCATATTTTGTTGATGTCACAAAGTTCATTCTACACTTTAAAATTAATATATTCCAAGGTGGTAAAACATTTTTAGCCTAGATCTTTTCAGGCTAGATCTAGCTTAGTCAGTAGAGTGTTTATTGTAGGTGCTTTGATCATCAGATTGAACCCCCGGCTGGGTTCTTTTCTATCCCAACCAGTCATCCATGACTGGTATATCAAAGTATTGTCTGTGGGAAAGTGTATATAAAAGATCCCTTGGTGCTATTGGAAAAATGAAGCAGGTTTCCTTTGATGACTATATGTCAAAATTCCGAAATATTTTACATCCAACAATTGATGATTAATAAGTCGTGTGATCTAGTGGTATAGTTAATAGTAATAAATAACCATGTATGTTTTCAGTTAGACCACACTAGTTCTAGAATAGGAGACAAAAGGAAAGTGTTTTATTTAACGATACCTCTAGAGTACATTGATTTTTAACTTATCGGCTATTGGACGTCAAATGTATGGTCATTCTGACACACGTGTTTTAGAGTAAACCTGCTGCCATCACATAGGCTACTCTTTCCAATAAGCAGCAAGGAGTCTTTTGTATACACATTCCCACAGAGAAGACTTTACATACCACAGCCTTTGATGAACCAGTTATGGACCATTTGTTGAAACGAAAAATAGCCCATTAAACTGCAAATGAGTCTACTGAGAAGAATACAGAACAATTACTGGAAACAACTGAAACTGATCCAGAACATGAATCAGACTGTACTGGTAACACTGGGTGCCCTTGCTGTGTTAACATGTAAACAGATTGATGACTACCTCCCATGCTGCACCCAGTTCTCTCCCACCGTTCTCCGAGTGCAACAAACTTAAGATTACCTGATAAACCTTTCTTACTTTTAACTATAAACAACTGCTCAAAATAGTGCTTTCTCCCACCAGAGGCCACCAGGGTCTGCTGATTGGGTCTGTGGTATCGCCATGTGCTGATAGTGTGTAAGTAGTGTCCGTCACACATTTACCATATAGTCGACCTCTCTAGCTGCAAGATTGCCCAAGGAACAGTGGTTGTAAGATAACTAACTATATATCCTATCAATACAAATAAGCTGAGTGGTGTAGAGTGACCAACTGTTTGGTTTTCTTTATTGCTGTATTGGCAGAACCAGATTATGTTAGATCCTGTGGATATAAAAAAGTACCTTCAAAATGTAGTTTAAAATTAGAGATAATAACTGGGTGGGTGTTAAATAGATGCATATAATATGAACCCATCAAAAAATAACAATGTTAAATAGAAACGTCATATTCAAAAAGAAAACAAATGTTTGCTTATGTTGTATAGTTACCCAAAAAGCACCCACTATATAGAAATTAATTCTGCTATAATTAAGGCATACAAGTATAATTAAAATACAATTTAATAAACATGTTCAAAGTTAAACACATTTTCTATCCTGAAATCAAAGACTCATTTATTAAGAAAATATTGATACATCTGAGTGATTTTTAAAGAAATAAAATGATTATGTTTGCAAAGTTAATATTCTAATTGAATAGACAGTAATCATCATAAACAGGAACTTCAAACAAATTTATTGACATGTATCGGTATGTTAAATAATGGATTTCCTAAGCAATAATTAGGTCACTGATATTAAATGGTGCATTTGGCACGAGTGAACTCCCAAAAAACATTCCTTAAATGTTCAATGGAGAGAGATGAAGTGATTCAGCTGACAAAGGGAATGTAGCAAATTTCTTGTTGATAGAATGAGCTGAATCCAATGAGAGCCTTAAGTCAACTAGAGGTTCTGTATTTTCACCATTGATGTAATTAGGTTTTTATATTGGAGAGGGAGGGGGGGACAACTGCTCCAAAAGAACTAACAGGATTGTAAGACACAAATATAAAAGGCAAAAAATTGTTACTTGGGGGTCGGGATCCCCATGACTCCTGCTCAGGCTACACTAGTGATTTTCAGTATCCTACCATACATCTTCACTCATATTTTATATGTTCATAGTATTATATAAATCAAGTTCTTGTGCTTGCAAAATGTTTATAGAAATGTTTACACTCATGGTACACCGAACTAATGAAAACTGATTTTTGTATAAAATTTGTTATATTATACATTCAAGACAAGAAACTCTTTATTCTTATCTGTTTATTAGTCATATCTCTAAATAACTATCGGTGGCCAGCGAAATGAAAAACACAGCTCAGCAATATTGATTATACAATTAGAGCCATTAATGTTTGTAATAAGTTGAAAGTAAATACCTCTATCATTAAGGATTAATCCTTCCTGTCCATCCCAGTGACATTTAACCCCCACAACCCAAGAATGACTATGTTTATCAGTCCTTTATTTATGAAGCACAACCAAGGTGATATAGTACTGATAGAGTGACCTCTCTTCCTGCTTATATAGTCATTTAGTCAACTTTTGTTAATTAAAGTTTCCTTATCTGAAATATCGGAAAATCTTTATCCTATTGGTTTTACACAAAGGATAATAAGATTTACTTAAGTTTTATTTGGTGGTTACCTGTTGCTACAATGATGATAAATAGGCAGTGTTATTAAGCAATATGTAAGGCAAATATCTAGTGAAACTCCAGTATGTGGATCACTGACAGGTTTTATGAAAATTGTACTTGGTATGTAAATATAAACATAAGTGAGGATTTCCCTGTTTCGCCTTGTATTAATTTCACGATCTTTATGCCATCTGATATAAAAAAAGGTTTTAATGATGGGATTACCAAATTTAAGTAATTTGTAGGCGATTTGTGTAAAATATGATAAGTTTTACACTTAATACTCAATGGTTTCTTGAACATCAGAGTTGAAATTTAACATGGTAAATCTAGACCCCTGCCATTTATTATATTAAATTTCCAAAAGCTACCCATGGGGCTGGCTGTTTTTCCAGATAGACGGTAAAAAAGATATGGTAAAATAGGTAATGATAAAAAAGGTACAGGTAAAGAAGGTACAGGTAAAAAAGATAACACAAAATGACATAGGTAAAAAAAAAGAATGGCTTTTTGTCTCTTCTTTAAATAAACAAAAATGGCTTTAAAATAGATTGTCCATCCATCTGTTCATCACACAATGGTTTTCACTCAGTAACTTGATAAAATCAGCAGATTTATTTCTATTTTAATATGCAACTATATATCATCATCATGCTCTTTAGGATTGTTGGGGGCTTCACTAGCTTATATATTTTTAGAGTTATGCCCCTTGACATATTAGATATTTTATTTCATTTCTGTTCAATAACTTGATAAAGTGAACAGATTTATTTCTGTTTCAGTATTTTGAGTATATCTTATCATTTCGAAGTACAGTATTATTAGTAACATAAATACATTTACAGTTATGATCGTTGATATGTTATATATTGGCTTAGTGTCAAAATTTCTGAGAATTTATATTTTGGTTCCATCTTTATCCATTTGGCAAACTCATGTAGATAAAATTGTTTTCTACTTGCCAGCAATTTAAAACAACCAATAAATTGATATTTGGTAATTTTTATTATTTGTTTTACAGATATTTGCCCTTTAAAACCAAGGATAGGCTGTTGGGATCTTTTAAAAATTATTCTCCATATAAAACAATATGTATATCTTTAATGTATTTAAGAAGTTTTACTGTTCGAGTATGCAGAAAAGCACAACAAGTTTGATAATTAAAAGAACTAACAAAGATATTTTTATTCTAATTTTACCAATATTTACCCCTTTGAAACGTAAGGAGTAGGGTAGGCAGATGTATTTTAAAAAATTATTTTTCTTATAAAACACTACATCTGAATTATTTTAATGTAATTAAGAAGTTCAATTAAATTCAACTTTATAATGTTAATTCAACTTCTTAATTACATTAAAATAATGAAGATTATTAATTTGATACATTTACTGTTTAAAATATAAAATGTAAATGTATCAAATTGACTACAATGACTGAGCTGCCATGATTTTTATTCTCTTGTCAAATGCTCTTCTGACAGTATTGAACATCAAAGTACATATATATAATTTCATAATAGTAACCATGGGTGTAAATCCCGGGTGGACACGTCCCCCCCACTTTTTGGACAGGGGGGATGCCTATGTTATTATCCCCCTCACTTTTTGCTTCGAAAAATGAAATTAAAATATTTCTCTTTATGTCTTGAAGACAGTGGGATGGTCCGTTCCCCACCACTTTTTGGTCAGGGGAGATGTTGCGTCCCCCCCCACCCACTTTCGGGAACAGATTTTCACCCTTGATAGTAACTGCTGGTTTCTTTATTTATTTATTTAACGACCATCCAGCACAAAAGTAAACATTGGCTATTTGGGGTCACATTATGGTTAATTGAACCATTTAAACTGCTGGTTACATTATGTATTCAAATAAATACTGAAACATGGAAAGATAACAATGGATAGGGATATGTTATGAATTTAGTTATAAATTTGCTAATATTGCTTTGAAAAAAATATTATTTGATTACACTGAAAAAGATTCCCATGATAACTAAATTTTATTATAATGGGATTTAAAACTAATTCAAACTGTGTAGTCATAAGAATATAATATTATACTGAGTGATAATTGTTCAAGCTCAGTATTGTATTAAATGTAAGAATGTCTTGTTTTGTTTAGTAATACATGTAGTTTATGTATATGTATACACATGTAAAATGTATTTGTAAATTGTTTGTTTTGTAACCTGCCCATGTATTTATACTGGTCCTAACTGAGCATTTTGTTCAATAAAATGAATTGAAGTATTGTATTAGAAAGTATTTGCTTTTGATGTTAGTATACAAATTAACATTTTAAAAATCTTGTTTCACACAAAAGTAACTCACAAAAGTAATCATATGTTAAGTTAAAAATGTTTTAACTTAATTTCTTCTAAAATATAATATACAGGATTTTAGGGTAGTTATGTTTTTTCAAATTGTTTAACAATCCCATTATTCAATTCAGTTTATCATCAACTATTGGATGTCAAACATTTAGTATTCATCAGGGGAAACAGCTACTGTTTTTCATTAGCAGTAAGGGATATTTTATATGCATTTTACCACAGAGAGGACAGCACTTACCATAACCTTTGATGTATCAGTTGTGGGGCACTTGTTGGGATTGGAAAAAAAAATCAGTTAATGAGTCCACTGATGTGTTTTGGTCCCATGACTTAAAGCACCTCAAGTGAACACTCACCCAACTGAGTTAGATTCACTAACAACCCACCTCCCCCCCAAAAAAATAAAAAAATAAGGGGTTTGTATGCACTCGTGCACTCTTGTGAACTGTTCTGGTTTTTATACACACATAAGTAACCCTATAAATGAACACAAACAAATTTAAAAACACAATTACAGGCCTAATCTGTTGAAAATACCTCATCCAAAATATGTCAAAGTTTGCTCTTTTTTTTTCCTTCTTCTTTTATATGATTGCAAGCTGTAATATTCCCATACCACCTCTCAAGTGTTATACAACATAAAATAGTGTAATATATTTACAGTTTAGTTCTGTTTGTGTTCAAATGTGAGTGTTTAACACTGAAATAAAAGCTGAAAATAAATTGGGCTGTTTGGAGATAAACTGGTGTAGTTTTGTTATGTGATCTCAAATGGCATACTTGCCCATGCTGTACAAACAAACAAGCCAAATTGAGTGAATTCTTACCCCAGCAGATACAGAACCTTCGCATTTGTTTATTATTCTGATCACTCGTGTTTGTTTTTCTAAGCTGCACATGAAAAGAATTTGACTGAGTATGAAATCATAATGTTTCAAGTCACGGTAATTGAGTCAAATTAAAACTTTTAAAATGTAAATAATTCTTGCATTTTTTTCTCATTCTTTGTTTATTTTAATCAGTACCTTTGCCTGCTGCTTGACACACTATATTTCACGTAAATTTGAGTACATATTTAAATGGTTATGAAGAATATGTTTATTATAATTACTGTCAGTATAGTTAATTAATACTAATGATTAGTACTAATTATGCATGCTGCCAGGGAACACAAATCATATGATTAGACTGGTCATTAGTTGGTGAAAGAGGGAAACTCAGTTTAATAATGACATTACCTACCATGATTCAAGTTCTTTATTAGCTTTCTCTTTTACAACTAATCAGCTTAATAAAAAAAAACATAAATACAATATGTATATGTACAAAAATGGTGGGTGTGCTGTAAAAAGTATATATAATTACCTACAATTAAAAAAAGTTAAATAGATGACATTACATTTCCAGCTGCCTTACAGAATTTATCTGAAAACTATTTTAACAATTTTGTTTGGAGGTGGATGACAATGGAATCTCTCTTTAAAGGGTTAATCAGTTCTTTTCATAATGGACTCTAATACTGCAAAGATTCAGGATTTGGACAAATATCTGACTTTCTACAAAGGAATCATTTTGATATCTCTACAGTTTAAAACTGAGGCTAACAATAACTCTAAATTGATATAATAATAATTTAAAAAAAAGAAACGAAAAAAGACAACTCTTTTTAATTAAAATGAATTTTTAAGATAGGGATGTCTGGGTGGATATTTTACCTAAGATTTTTTCACTGTGGTCATTTTCATCCCTAAATTTCAAATGTTCTTACAATTAAGTTAGCTGCTGCTCAGCTCTCATAGAATTTTACACGTACAAACTTGATGTTACTATCTTGAAGGAAACAGAAGCAAAAGGAGTGGTAATCTGTTAATTACTAGACTCCCACTCATTAATCATCTATAATTGAAGGTGTGCTGATAAGGACATAGGAAACGGAGTGATGTGGAAAACCAGCAGCCAAATTAGCCCTGCATGTAACAATGTTGTGATAACTAGTAACTAGATGACGTAATGTGGGGTAACCAGCTCCATGTTCAAACTGTACTGTTCTGAGGAAAAGGCTTGGTCTCCATCTAATTCCTGTTTGATATCAGCTTCTGATGTAAGATTATGTACAACTGGATAATCTTATTAATCTTTCTTATAATCTTGATCAAATAAACACATAATTTACTTTGGCGCATTGATCTGTGTAGCTCCAGTTGAGACACACCTTATGGTGGGTGATAGTTAAAGACACAAAGTACATTCGTCTGGTTTGGAATCTTTGGGAGTACTTGGTACATGTCTGATAGATACTGGGTTCAAAACTTGAGGTATTACCATATTTTAAATTTGCTTGTTCCAACCCAGAGTAAGTACACTTAGAACTCAATGGGGATGTGTAAGACAAAGATGCACCATGTTGCATTCAATCCATAGCTGTGCATGAAGTAACAGGTTCCAGCCAGTTGTCCATGGCTAATACATCAGAAGCATTGGTAGAGCCTATTCTCTACGGGAAAATGTATATAAAATAACCTTTGATGCTAATCAGGAGTAACTTATGTGGCCGCAGGAGATTTTCTCTTTCACACCAGGCCTCACTTCTACCACTTTGGTTTACAGAACCTATTTGGATTCCCACAAATTTATGTCATGGGAATCTGTGGGAATTCGATTTTTTTCTCAACCAAGTATTGAGGTTTTATGTTATTTTGTGTGACTTATTCAGAATTTCATGATAATACATAAAATTATTGTCTGCAAGGAAATATGTTTTCTACTAGATGTTGCTGATGTATGTTTGCTGTATTAAACATTTTTAAAAATCAGATTGATTTTTTTGGAATCTAAATGAATTCCTATGATTTTCATTTATGGAAATTTACAGGAATTAGATAACAAGATTTCCATCAAGAAATGAACCCTACACACTAATTTGTTATATTGGTTCCTTTAATTCATTTATTTTGTAAAAACAAAATAAAATATTTTTATTTTCAATATTATTGTTACATTTATTTTTACACCATTAAATTATAAGCTGTTTGTTTTTATTTAAAAAAACAAGCAAACATATGAAGAGAGATTTCCTGTTAACTTGCATAGCTCATTAAAACCATTTTGGTTGTGTTTGTATTGCATTTTTGTAGGATTACAAGTTTAATTTAGCATGGTTTGTCTGTCACTGATGGATTTGTAGGATGCTTTGTAAATACATTCATGTTGCTTTTCAGCTGCTCATCTTTATTCAAGCAGAAATCCTGAAACAACAAACTAGCAAAGGTGATTAGTTGTCTACATAATAACTTTCCAGTTTGCTGTATTTGCTGATAATTATAAAGTTTACATTGTACCCAGCTGATGTTAATAATTAACACAAGAAAAAGGACAAAAGGTTTACAAATCCCTTTCTCACCTTGGGTATACTCTCTGATAGTGGAGTGTCAGGGAGTGCCCACAGGGAGTGTGCCCAGGACAGCATGCTTGAATCTTAATTGGATATAAGCAATAAAATAAATACAACAACCAACCAACACACACATATGATTTTACAAATTATTTTAATATTTAATATAACACATCTATAATTGACTTTTTAAAATCTTTTATTTTGAAAAGTTATATTGAATTGAATTCCATGTTTATCCCATTGAGCCGAACCACTGTCCAATGACTGGTGTATTAAAGACAATTGTATGTATTGTTCTGTTTGTGGGAAAATGTATATAAAATATTCTTTGTGGCTAATGGAAAAATATAGCAGGTTTCCTCTGAAGATACATGTGAAAATTATAACTGTTTTACATCTAATAGCTGATGATTAGTAAATCAATGTCCTCTACTAGAATCATTTAGTAGATCTGGCCACAGGAAAAACACCTTTAAACAAAATCTATTGGTAGTCCTGCTAACCTCCTACTGACAGAGAGGTTAATTGAAGTAGCTCATAGGTTTTAAAAAGGAGAATATGAAATTGAACAAGAAGAAGGTGTGGTGTCATTAAAAAAATGGATATTTTTTCTTTTGTTCATTCTTAATATAATTTTTATATTTCTAGCATATTAACTGGTGTATTGTTTTGTTTTATCAAAAATTAATAAATTTTGGTAGAATCTTTCAGAAATATATCATTTTGGTGAATATAACTGTTGTTTTGTTAAGAAACATTTTAAGATTGGCATATCAATATCTGATGTCTCTATAAAAGTGAAATTAGTTATCTGGTATTTGAAAACAGTAACTCAAGTCTTGTAACAAAAGATAGAATTACAGTTTTGTTGTATAACATTTGATAACAGTAACCCATGACTTGTAACAAAAGATAAAATTATAATTATCTTGGATAACATTTGAGTTAAACTTCATGGTTAATAATGCTTTCTTTTTAGTTGCACTTTATATCAAGAATAACAGCTGGCTGCTGGTATGATGTGAGAAAATCTACAAATTTATCAAGAGCTACTGAATGATTGTCAAGTGTTTGTCTTAACATGCGAAATGCTTCATCTTGACTCCACTGTTACAGACAATACTTTCTGTAAGTACCCACCCACATTTTAACTTAATATTTAATTACATATTTTTTTATTACCTGGACTGCAGTGATCCTTGTTTGTGAGGCATGGAGCATATTGTCTTGGGTGGCCTTGAGATCACAGGGATACATAATGGGAACAAAAGCAAATTTAACAATTATTTTTATGGGGCATGATAGCAGATATTGTGGTGATCCACTTCCTAGAGTTTGACCCCTGCTGGACCTTTAGGTTTGATTGATTATTGTAAAACAGGATATAGCTCAGTGGCAGAGTACCTGGATGAGACATGATGGGATACAGGTACAAATTACTGCAGTGGACCAATTCAGATGTTTTTAATTGTGAGATCTTTTGAGTATATCTTTAGCATGGATACCAAAGGAGACAACTATTTGTGGAAATTATATCACATGACTAACTTCTGTATCCACAATTAAACAATGTATTGAGGTGTCATTAAACAAAACAAAAATCTTTAAGAATTGAATATTAGCTGCTTGAAGGTTACTCATTGAACTTGAAAATCATTCATAGTATGAATTGAGACCTGGAGATAAGTGGGAACTGCTCTGAGATTGGAGATTGTGATACATCTCAATGAGTGCTGTTCTGGACATAATACTGTGGTATATCTAATAGAGTGCTATGTTGTATGTGATACACACAGT
>JAULBS010129119.1:0-13533 GCA_032355785.1 Symmetromphalus regularis
GTCTATGGGACGGTGCATATAAAAGACTCCTTGCTGCTTATCGCAAAGAGTAGCCAATGTGGCGGCAGCGGGTTTCCCCTAAATACATATGTTAGACTGACCATATGATTGACGTCCAATAGCTGCTGATAAGATTAAAAATCAATGTGTCTAGAGGCGTCGTTAAATAAAACAAACTTTACTTTTCTTTAATTTTGCTGTTCTATCATTAGGTATTATCTGTTAATGATTGGTTATCAACATTTTCTTGTTCATACAAGTTGTATGCCCCCCAGTTGTCAATGTATTTTTTGAGGTGGGGGATTGTTAATAATACATTACAATACAAACTGTATTCTTAAATGCATACTCCCACGGACCCTTGACCTAATTAATTTCCAGACAAAGAATTAATTTCAAATATAAACATTTTATTTGTCCATAGAAATACTTCATTCAGCTACTTACATAACCACTGGATCTCGGTTATTATCAATATTTTAAAAATAATAATAAATTATGCTCACGTACAAATAAATCAAAAAAAAAAATAACGGGTTTTTTTCCGTTGAAGGTGTGACATAAATATTTCGAATCATGTGACAGGTTAGTCATTATTTTAAAACTTCTGAATATTTTTTTGCTGCAAAAACATTTCGTACCCATTTATTTAGCACCACGAGGAGTTTCGATATTGAAACTTGAAATTTCCCTTATACCATGGTTCAGCTAAATCTTAAAATGTCTTGCATAATATGAAAATGAGATCTAGTATCACAAATCCATGTAAGTTTTGTTCGTAATCAATATTTAGAGCACAAAGCCCGTTAAATTAAGGGGAAAGGGGTGACAGCCAGTGTACGAATTTAATATATTACACATTAAAATATCAATTGAAATGCTTTCCAAAATAAAACATTTAAGCATTTGTATTGGATGGAGGTAAAGGGGGGTCTGAAAATTTGTATGTTTTGTGCAGATAGGAAAATGTTGAAATTTGTGAACATCTCGGTATGTTTATAGAGCTGTGTTATAATAAATTCTCATTCTCCATTACAGGGTGCTGTAGGTACATTACTGTGTGGGGGATCAAAAGAGGATGGATGGATTCCAGTAAATAAGAATATGTGGTTAGTATGTCTTGTTTAACTAAACTTAATGCGACCAAGTAAATAAAGAGTTCCATATACATCTATTGCCATGTATAGTGACGGGTCGTACTTTGAAGGTGAAAAATAAGACGGCGATGCGGGTTCAATAAGAACTATATTATGAGCAGACCAGAAAAAATATCTTTTTAACTTTTTATCTTAAACTCATCCTATTTAAGTTTTTGCTTCTGTTGTGACCTCTTCAGTTTGTTTACAAATTGGTGCTTAATATTGAAATTTTACATAATTTAAACAATTTCAGGTGATTTTCACTTTGTATGGTGCTCACCATTATGGGAGAGTGATTACTTGTACTTGCCTGACAAAGTAAAGTTTGTTTTATTTAATGATGCCTCTAGAGCACATTGATTTTAATTTTATCATCAGTTATTGGACATCAATCATATGCAGGGATGAGAATTGTCCGCGGATTTTATCTCCCCAGGATCGATTTTGTGAATCGCCTAAATCCGATGAGATAATTTTTAAGGGGGGTGAGGTCCATTATTTTTTTGTCCCTTTCTCATCTAAGCAATGAAAAAGAGCCCGATCTCAGGCAAGAATGTTTCCCAGAAAATAAAAAATAGTTTTGAAACAGCTCCCGTTAAAAACAAGTGAGTGATCGGCACTCAGTATTCTGTGAACGATGACACTTTACTTTAGTTTCTCGCGGATCACTTCGGTCATATCCGACGTTCTGCGGAAAATTCCAAAGCACAGAGGATCTCTGGGCTCTTATTGGTCGAGAGCAATTTCATGGAAATCCAACATAGCTGTGCCCATAAGCTTGTCTTCGCAACGTGACAGATGATATAAAATAAATTGATAAGACAAGAAAAAACAAATTTAAGTGGAATTTGTTGGAGGAAAAGCTCCTACTTTTGGAGGGGGCACCACCTCCTCCCAAACCCCAGGATCGGATGCTTCGTTCCCTCACAGTAATGTTTGGCTTGTGATGCTGAAAACCTCCCAATGAAAGGAAATGTGCATTCTTGTTGATTTTCCATAAAATGTTCCTCTGTTTACATTAAACAAAAAATTTCATCCGTTTTTCTCATTTGCCATACACTTTCTGATAAGCAGCAAAGGGTCTTTTATATGCACTGTCCCAAGACAGGACATACCATGGCCTTTGATGAACCAGTTGTGGACTACTGGTTGGAACAGAAAATAGCCCAAACTGTGTACCCGCCTGACACTCACCTCAAACTGGAAAGTGATGGTTTTTAGCTTGCTTTTAGTAATTTTATTGTATTCAGTAAAATGTAAAAATCAGTAAAGTGCTCTCCCCATTTAAAATTTTCTCACCTGGAATAAATTTTAGGCTAGCAATGGATTATACTCCTGCTATCTTTAAATTTTACACACTAGCATTGATATAGTGGCATTAATATGTAATGTACATAACAGTGTTGTTCTGCATTATGTTTTCGATCAGAAATGTTTTCCACTAAAATTGTCAGCAATACCTCTTTAAACTTTAGAAAATGAATATACCATCTTTTACAGTAAATATGTTACATGATGTTGGAGGCAATAATTCTAATATGTGGTGTAATCAATGTTGTTTTTTAAGGCCAAATGTTAAAATGTGTGTCAACATCAGTATTCAGAAGGTAAAATTGGACGAGTACAATTAAATAGCTATATACACATTATTATTTTTATTGGCCCTGGTGGCACATTGATTATGTTGTCAGATTCATGGCTGGTAGGTACTGGGATCAAATCTCAGTCTAGGCTTCAGATTTTCAATCTTGATACCGGCTCCAACCCAGAGGCTCAGTGGATAGGTTTACACCACTTGCACCAGCCAGTGGTCCACAATTGGTTCATTAATGTTCTATCCCGTGGTACTAATCAGAAATAGTACATTTTGTAGCTTATGTGGCTCTACTGGGTTTCCTCTAAAGACAGTGTGTCACAAAATGCCATATGTCTGATGTCTAACAGCCTCTGAATAAACAATGTGCTCGGGTGTCATTAAATAGTCCTTTCCTTTTCTATATTCATTTTCTTTTTGATATAATAATAAAAATTATTAAAATTTTATTTCTGTCACTGCTCTTGTTCTTTATATGGTCAGTTCCTTTAAGGTTTTGCATTTTTATATTTGCAGGTCATTATCATATGTGATTATTTTGTCAGCTTTTGGCTTCTTCCTCTTTTCATTAATTTATCTACTCATTGATGTCTTAAGAGTATGGAATGGAGCACCTTTATACCATCAGGGTAAGGTTTATCATTTTACATACAGGGGTCATGGTTGTCCCTTTTTCAATTTTTACTTTCAATAACAGTGGAACCTGTCTAAACTGGATTTCCTTCGAATCGCAACATTTTCCGGTTTGCAGAGGGATCCAGTATTCCAGGGCTTTGATTTCAGTCACAATTTTATAAATATTTGGAGTTATTTCCCTTGTCAGAAAAACTCTTAAATCGGAATCTGCTGAAGCATTCCAAAGACCCTGCATTATGAAATGCAAATGTGTGGAATGAGACTGAGACATACTGGCTGTTCTGAACGCCACATATCCATTTGGGATTGTAGCATGTATTTATTCAGATGTAATTCAGTTTTGTCTTCAGTAGTCCTGTTTTCACAGGTTAATTTATTAAGAATATAATGTTTTGGTGCTCAGTATTCGGCCAGTATCCAGATTTCATCAGCTCCAGTTTATTCAGTGTTTTTATACATTAAAAATATAGGAAAAAATTCGGAACCAAGAAATTTGACTGGTTTTAACAGGAACCTGTGTCAGGTTCTGGTTTTGACAGTTTCCACTGTATTAATGTTTCAATTACTCTTCTTGTGGTATGTGATAAAGTACAATTTTGAGAAGATAACTTTTTGATATGGGATACCAGTTTTGTTATTAGGGTCACATGATTCCTGAAATATCTGGAAAAACAAAGATCATTTTAAATACTGCAAAATTCATGGAAATAGAAAAACACTGAAAATAATGACGGAAAATAGATTTTTAACACTTTCTAATTTCTGCATCATGAGATATGGACATCAAAACATCAGTAAGTTTAATTGAAAAACAAGTGCAAAAAGGACATAACTGCTTTTTAAACCTTTTTAACTACATTAAATTTTATATACACAATATACTAATTTAAAGAATACTTCATATTTATATATATTCTATACTTTGATATGGTAAAAAAAAATTGTCAATATAAAGTATTACAAAGTTGGCTTTAAAAATGTGTACATTTTGTTGTTTTTCTGTCATAAAAGTTTCTATATTTAGAATTATTCTTTTTAAAATTTGTGTAAAAATTAGACCATTTGTTTCATTTCCAAAATTGTTTTCCCTTTTGTCCTACTATCCCAAGAAGTTCTTTTAAAAATGATGGTCCAACCCCAAGAAATAAATCTTGTGGGGTTTTATTACCATTTCAAGAGTTTGAAGATTTTCTAAATTTCACTGGCTTCATAACAAATTAAATTTCTTTTTTACTTTTCTTTTTTTCAGGATTGAATACCCTTGTAGTTTATGTTGGACATGTATTTGTTCAAAGACGTTTTCCATTTTATTTTGAGGTGCACGACGACCACTATTCGCACATAATAATTAGTCTGTGGGCCATGTCTCTCTGGTTCTACATAGCCATGTTTATGGACAAGAAGAGGGTGTATGTGACAGTGTGATCATTGGAGAGGGAAATCGAGATTATCTTTATTTTTATTTATTCTTTTACTAGTTTTTATAAATGTTTTGTTTTAGAATCAGAATATTAATATTTTTTAATATATTAAAGCCTGTGGGGAATGAGAGTCATCCCCATATCCACTGTTTTATAACTGATCTCGACCAAACCAAAAACAAATCTTTTTATGTATGCAGATATAATACCTATATCAGTATAGGTATTATCCACTATATTTAACTTCTAAAAGTACTTAGGCATATGAAAAATAATAATATCTACAAATATGACACTCGAAAAAAATCAACTATAAAAGATGTTTTTTTTAAATATCTTAGTCACCCTCTAGGTAGGGTAAAGTGCTCAGAAACATGCAATTGTTATTTTTAGACAGTATGGATGGATTTTGTATATTATCATTCTACTATATTTTAGTCATATTTTTCATATATATTTTTTAATATATTTATACACAGCTATGTGAAAAACTAAAGTAATTTTTGATCATCCTGGCATTCAAACTTAATATCATGTGTGCTGTCTTTGTCATCTTCACGTGGCACACTTTTATTTTCCTCATTTTTTAAAATTCACATTTAGATAGAATGTAATCTTTAAATCTTATCTACCAGTATGTATATCTTTAAAAAAA
The DNA here is from genome assembly GCA_032355785.1 of Symmetromphalus regularis. Classification (NCBI taxonomy): domain Eukaryota; kingdom Metazoa; phylum Mollusca; class Gastropoda; order Neomphalida; family Neomphalidae; genus Symmetromphalus; species Symmetromphalus regularis. The sequence continues at coordinate 5,446 of JAULBS010129119.1, forward strand.
ATCCTACTTTTTCCTAAACTACTGAATAAACAATTGACTTTCTTTTTAAAGGTCTAATTTAACTTTGAGCTTTGTGACATCATCAGTTATAGATTATACAGTACACAGTTAATTAACATTTCCCACAATTTTGTACAAGTGACTAACCGGAAATAAAGTTCAAACAAAAGGAAAGACAAATTTTGTAATCAGCAATTTCCATCTAAAAGCCTGAAGATTACAGGCTGTTTTGATGGAAAAAAAAATTCTGTGAAAATTGCAAGAACCTATCTTCATAGTCTTTTAAAAGTCTTTATTTAAATAATGTTAAGAAAAATGTGCAAGAACCCTGTAATAAGGTATTTTACAATGAAATAATTATACGGTGGAAATGCTTAGAGAATTATCGGTTGTCACGACCTGACAACTTAAAATAACACAACACGCTGAACTTTACAAAAACACAATTTATTTCACACTTACTACATATACATACATATATTCTCCCACAACTTTCATACCAAGTTAGTCTTTTCACACTCACCCTCAACACAAAACACAAAATAAATCACGAGGTCCTTCAAATCCATATACCCGGTACACCACAATTTTTTTTTTTTAAATTTCAGGATATCATTAGTCTTATTAATCAGTACTGTTCACATTTCATCACACATGCTGCATCATTATAACACCACGAGAAGAGAAAAAAATATATATGTCTCTGCTTCCACAACTTTATAAATTGTCCATTATAGTCATAACAAGATAATGATGCAATCCTCCAAAAGTCAATAAACAATAAACGTTATTTTGTTTATAAAACACGATGAGAACTGAATGTTACATAATGAAAACCATTGCTGAACTTGTTAAATATTTTATTACAAGGATGATTATATAGAGTAGTCTGTTATTCACAATGATGGTTATGAAGAAGTTAAACTTTGAAATGTCATCCACACCGACAATGATCATAGAATAATATAGTTGTCATCCACAACGATGACTGTTGAATAATATAGTTGTCATCCACAACGATGACTGTTGAATAATATAGTTGTCATCCACAACGACGACTGTTGAATAATATAGTTGTCATCCACAACAACGAGTGCTGAATAAAGTACTTGTCATCTACAACGAAGACTGTTGAATAATATAGTTGTCATCCACAACGATGACTGTTGAATAATATAGTTGTCATCCACAACAACGAGTGCTGAATAAATTACTTGTCATCTACAACGAAGACTGTTGAATAATATAGTTGTCATCCACAATGACGACTGTTGAATAATATAGTTGTCATCCACAACAACGAGTGCTGAATAAAGTACTTGTCATCTACAACGAAGATGAGTGCTGTGTAATGTAGTTGTCATCCACAATGACGAGTGCTGTATAATGTAGTTGTCATAGACGACGATTGCTGTGTCATACATCTGTCATCAGTAACGACGATGAAATATGAAACTGCTAAAACATGAACTGTCATTCAAATTAATATTGATATTATCACCATTTTTATCATGTTTAACATTCTAAAAGTTTCATTGTGCTATGGAATGTCTACAAACAATTCCTCAATTAAAAAAAAGTTCTTCATGTTTTCTCCCAGTTCATTGTCCCTATCCTATGTATACACTATACTCTCTTCTCATTGGTTAAAATGAATCTGCAGTGCAGATCATTCAATGCATATGCGGCTCACCTAACCATCATAAACTTCAGTTAAAATGTTACTAAATAGACACCAATACAATACTGACTTTCTACCAAATGATACAAGTAAACTTTACTAAACAGACAAAATAATAAAATAACCCATTATCTGAATATAATTTATACCTTTGACTTGTGACACCGGTACATCTTCACTTGTCCGGTACATCTTTACATGTTCTTATGGGGAGCATTTCTCCTTTAAGAGTTGTTCTTGAAATAATTACATAGGTGGGGGGGGATGGGGCACTTTTTACTGATGCTCCACTCCCATTATTTTAGCTAATTTAAATATTATTTATAGCGGTAATAGCATTAAACCCACTACCAATTAATACAAATTAACTGCCCTCATTGATTTTAGAGCTTTTAATAATACGTCTGTCATATTAATACATGTGCCGTTTCATTTCATGTTGGACCAGTAACTGCTTATGGAACTGGGCCTCCGTTTAAAAGAAAGGATCACATATGATGATGCAACAATTTAAATGAATGTTTTTATATTACAAAGACAACATATTCATTACCCGTAGACACTGTGCATGTGGTAAACGTCAGACTTTAATTTTCCATCAAAAATCCCAATGTTACTAATAGTTTTTTGAAAATTATCCAAAAGAAAGAGGATAATTGAAGTGTTTTCACAAAACTTGTAAAGTTCACAATATGAATAAATGGATCTTACTACATAAATTGGATGTTTGAAGTACTGTTATTTATATGTACACTTATAACAACCCTTGTGTGATACAAGTAGTCATTAGTTTTGTCACTATAGTTTAATCAATCCACTTGGAATTATAAAACATTTTGTCTCAAATTTAAGTCAACTGAACTTAGTGAGTTTTGTGAAACGCTTTTCAGTTTTAAGACTTGGTATGTACTTTTTTCTCTTCAAGACTTAATATATATTTTGATTAACAGTCTTATTTTGTTTAAAAAGGATTTTATTTTTTATTAATTAGCATTTAAAAAATATAGTAATTTTTGTAGGAATCTTAAAATCTGAACAGTGTCTATGAATAGGAAATTGTTGTGTATTGTGAATAGCCCCTTAGTTTATAGGAATAAGTTTTTAAAATTTAGCCAAAAAATTTGTGAACATAATTTTACTTTTCGTATAAATTTTAAAGTATTCAATTTAAAAAGAAAAGAAATTGCTTGCATGTTTGCTGCTGACAGAGTTTAAATACCTCTTTACTAAAAATATATTCTGTATAATTTGCACCTATAGGTACACATTCATTATAAAGCATGTTGTGTTCGTTGTGTGTACAGTGTTATTTGGGCAATTCCATTCTTAGAGTTTCTGTAGAATATACATTTGTACCATTAAAATCCCACATATCTGCTTTGGTTTCATGGTGTCCTAAGAAATTGTGACACCTAAATAATGAAGTACAGTTTTTATTAAATTTGGAAGAGAACTTGTAGAGATAGCAAATGTTTTACACTTGTAACAGGTGCGACAGGCACATGTCACATCTGTGATGGGTAAAACATTGGTTGGTCTCTACAAGACATCCATGATGAATACAATAATGACTGTAATTCATAATATGGGTATAATGACTTACAATGACACAATAAAACCAAAACTTTTGGGTGAGGTTTTGATGGTGTATTTGATATAACCTATCCATGGGTTACACTCATGACAGTGGAATTGTCCATTTGTTAAATGTGGAATATAAATTTTTGTCCATATCTTTCTGTCTTTGTTACAATAAATACCAACAACCATGAGCTAACTTTTTGTAAGTATGGGATTTATACTGGACATTATGAGACATATTGTTTAAATGGGACAGAAAAAATAAAATGTTTGACTAAACTTGAATAAAATTAGTGTGACCTTAGAAAATGTTTATTCATCTGTGATTCAGTGTTAATTTGTTAACGGATTAAAACGTGAACAAAGTCTTGTGATAACCCTTCAAGTGATGGGTCTGTGATATTTTTTGTTATCATATTGTTGATTATAGTTTAAGACATGAGGAACAGCTACTTAAAAACACTAAGCTTCTCAAATGAATAAAAAATATACTGTTCAAAATAAGCACGGCAGGGTAATTTCAGTTCAAATGACAGTATGGATTAAAACTTGATACAAATCTTTAAGTAAATATATACATTACCATTGTCAATACCATTCACATATTTTTCCACCATCAAATAACATGCATGGATCCTGGGTGTTAAAAAATGTACATGGTATAAATAAAATCTGTTCAGACACTCCTTGCCGTGCCAGTATCATACACTCGTTTCACAAAGCCCTTGATTCTTCCTTGAACATGTATGGGACAGCATCAGCCAACATCAATAGCTTTTAAGACATTTGGAAGATTGAGTTACTGAACTACACTATGGTAATGGGATAAGATATCCTCAAATTCTTATTGGATGTTTGATCTGAAAGCATAACATAAATGAGCCATGCATTTTTAGAGAATGACAAACATTTCATGCTTTGTTACTCATTATTATAAATGGTACACTTCTTGTGTTGTCACATTTAAATATCTCCTACCTATTTTGAATAGTACACTATATAAGATGAACATAATACATAAGTATTTCAATTCATAACTTTTTTTCATATATAGTTGTACTGATAATAACAATTGTATGTGAAAACTGTTTAAAAATTGGGTTTTTTAATGAATAATTTAATACCCAGTATTCAAACCATTTTCTGTACAATTGGCATATGTAATATAGTCTATGTAAAATCTTTTTGCCCATTTATTCTCCAAATGTTATTGCTAGAAACATGTTGTTATCATGTCTTAGATAATAGTCAAATATTTAAGTTTGTATGTCAATAGATTTGATGTTGTTATATTACAAACATTGCCATGTGACATTTACATTTGTTAAAAATAAAATTATAAATTATTGTTTTCCTGCTTTCTGGTTATCCATGTACACTAACAATACTTTCTAAATGAAACCACAATTAGGGTATCCTACTACAGTGATGCAGGGCTACAATTAGATACCTCATTAACTGTAAGCAGAAACGGGACATGCTTTACTTGGTATTTTATTACTTTTTTCCATATAAAGTTTATTTTAATTTTTAATGAGATCAATGCATTTGGCATGTACTGTATATCACGAGCGGGATGTAGCTTAAACGGTAGAGTGCCTGTGAACTGGTCAGTTGTCAGATCGATCTTTCTCAGTGGACCCATTTGCAGTTTGGGCTATTTTCTGTTCCAACCAGTGATCCACAACTGGTTCATCAAAGGCAGTGGTATGTGCTGTCCTGTCTATGAGACGGTGCATATAAGACCCCTTGTTGATAATCATAAAAAAAAAGAGTAGCCTATGTGACGGAAGTGGGTTTCCTCTAAATACATGTCAGAATGACCATATGATTGACGTTCAATAGCCGATAAGATAAAAATCAGTGCTCTAGAGGCGTCGTTAAATAAAACAAACTTTACACTGTATACCACAGTAGTGACCACAATTAGATCGCTGTAAATGGACTTTTTTTTTTCATGTAATGTGTTCTTATCCCTATCGGAAAATGAGTTATATACACTGTGTAAGTAGTCAAATATGCTAGAGTTGCCAACTGTTAATGAGCATTCATCCATATTGAGGCTCCATCTTTTGACGAATAAATCTACTTGGTTTTGTACCAAAGTATCAATGTGAGCCTCAGTGGTTCAGTGATAGGACACTGGTCTGAAGTTAGACTCTGGTTCAAAAATCGTCAGCAGTTGGCTCATAATCAACTGTTAAAATTTCCAAATGGTTGACATCCAGTAGCTGATGATTAATATATTAATGTGCTCAAGTGTTTTTAAAATTTAAAAAACACCTTTTAATTATATTCAATATTTACAGATATTGCAGATTGTAATGACATAAATACAATCTGATTTTGGGGTCTGTGACATGATTATGACATAATATATGTAGATTGCCCACATTGATCCAAATAACTTGAATTAAACGGCCATCTGCATTTGTATATATGTAGATTTTCTGCCTCGTGATGGGTCATCATCCTTTCTGTGGATATATTGGGCTGTTGTTCCAGCCAGTGCATGGGAGGATACAGAAAATGTGGAAGGGGGTAAAAAAAATATTGAGAAATGTTTTTAATTGGTGGACAAAGAGTAGGTTTAAACACTTCCTACTTCTGCAGTGGTCCACGACTGGTGAACAAAGGTTGTGGTACATGCCATCTTATTGGAAAGTGCACGATAAAAATCCCAGATTATATATCACTTAATAGTTTCTAAATAATGTGATGAAGTGTCGTTAGAAAAAATCCTGTTTTACAAGCTGATTAAGATACGGTCATTAAGTAACAAAGTGTGAGAGCAGTGGAGAAAATACACCATAGGAAAAATACAGTACGGTATCGTATAAAAAAATAAATTAAAAAAAAGTATGGAAGCACCCCACCTGTAACTTCTTCAGACACCTGTGACAGCATCACAACCTTAAATCTTACACTTAAATGCTATATTATTTTTTATTTCTTTAGGTGACTGTTTAAGGATTGTGCAGGATAAGACTGTTTCAGTATTGTGCAGCCATTTCCACAATGTTTTTAAAAAATGTAATCTTTGCTGTATTTTTCTTATCTAGCTGGGATGATAAATTAAAAAACAATTGTGTAGTTTAAGTTCCTCCAATGCAAAACCATTATACCACTTTATGATTATTACCACAATGCACAAGATTAGAATATAACAATACACACTTTACATCTGGCTTGACATTGAAATTCAAAAAATTTACAACAAAACTTAACTGTCATCACTAAACCTTTTGCTGCAACATTGTAAAGGCAATTCAGCAATACACGCTTTACATCTGGCTTTACATTAAATTCAAAAAATTTATAATGAAACTTAATTGCCATCACTAAACCATTTTGCTGCAACATTGCAAAGGCAATTCGGCAATACACACTTTACATTGAAATTCAAAAAATTTACAACAAACCTTAATTGCCATCACTAAACCATTTTGCTACAACATTGCAAAGGCAATTCAGTAATAAACACTTTACATCTGCCTTTACATTGAAATTCAAAAAATATTTACAACATAACTTAATTGCCATCACTAAACCATTTTGCTGCAACATTGCAAAGGCAATTCAGCAATACACACTTTACATCTGGCTTTACATTGAAATTCAAAAAATTTACAATGTAACTTGATTGCTAAAACTAAACCATTTTGCTGCAACATTGCAAAGGCAATTCAAGAAAATGAGAGTAACTCATATTTATATTTTTGCGACAGTACAGTATGGCCAATTGCCATCACAAATGTCAAGGGCTGTTTGATTAAGTCTTGGTAATAACAAGCTAATTAATGCAGCCATGTCCAGTGTATATATTGCCACACTGGACACATATCTAATTATGTTTTACCAAAATCCCAGTAGATCTGAATGCACAATAAAAGTAAGTTTTTTTAAGGGTTTAAAATTAAACTTTTCATTAATGAATAGCATTAAAAAAATATCTCAACTCTGTATTATTAAATTCTCTTGTAATCGTCTTACATTTTCTTTATTCCGAAATCCATTTATTTGATGGTTTTCATATTAACCAACCAATCTATATAGGTAGCTATGGATCATACAGCTTTTGTCATTTGAAAATGTCCATTTAATGATTAATATGAAATGGTGGTTGGATTAGGAGTATGACATTAGGTAGACCGTCAGTCTTAAGGTATAACAGGTCACCAAATCAATCCCCTTCAGCAGACTCATTTGGGCCATTTCTCATTCAACGCTCCACAACTGGTGCAAAAATGGTCATGGCATGTGCTGTTGTCTGTAGAAAAGCATATATAAAAGATATGTTGCTTCTAATTGGAAAGAGCCTATGTGGCAGTAGCAGGTTTCCTCTGATGACTAAGAGTCACTAACATTGTATGTCTCACACTTAACAGCTGCTGAATAAATAATGTGCTGAGATGTCGTTAAACAATCTTTTCTTTGTTCTTTTTAATCAAAATGCAGTCCAAGAAAATAAACAAAAAAAACACAAAGATTCAACTTTTTTATATCCTTTTAAATATATATAACCCACATGATCACACTGTAACAAAAACACAAACAAAACTATTAAAAAATAGAAATCTTAAATTGTTAACAAACAAAAATACAAGTACCACAATCAACCCAAGATATACAATTGGCAAAAATATTAAAATATTCCTAAATTGTATATGATAGCAGATTAGATATTGCAGTAGGCAAGAAATATTCCCAGTGAACAAATGCAAAGCTGGAAATGGTGGTGTACAACAATTATGTCCACACTTTTTCTGTCTGCTGCCACCTTATCTAGCCCCCCCCCCGGCCCCCACACCGTCCCCCCAAAACAC
>JAULBS010129130.1:0-13532 GCA_032355785.1 Symmetromphalus regularis
ACACACACACACACACACACACACACACACACACACACACACACACACACACACACACACACACTCTCTCTCTCTCTGTCTCTCTCTATCTCTCTCTCTCTCTCTCTCTCTATATATATATATCACACACTCACACACACAGAAGCGCACACGCACGCACACACACAGACAGACACGCATACACACACACATCGGTTTTGGCATAGAGGTGTGAAAAATATTTGTATTTATAAAATGACAAGATAAACCTATTTTATAGCATTTTAAAGATATACATTTTCATACTGATATGTATACACAAAAAGTAATGTTCCCAACATGTTCTTGTGCATCATGCTATCTTGGAATGCTATTTTCACAATGATTATTTATCTATGTTTTACTTATACTATTAACGACATGTAGAAATGTAATAATGAACTACCCGAGCAAACGGAACGTGAGATCCGAACGTCAAAAAGAATTTCCGGTGCATTTCCTCTCTCCCGAACAAAAGAGCGACATTTCCTGCAGCATGAGTCCCTGAAAGTGGATACTAATTCCACCCGAGGTTCGCGCTGAGCGGTCAAGTCGTTTATGACACTTAGCGCTGTCCAACACCCCACGTGTACGGGACATAATGGGTGGGGTGAGAAAGGGCTGGCCGATGACATGAACGTGTGACGGTGTTACCCGTTTTTACTCGTGTCAGCTTTGTGTAATCCCGCGATATGATGTCCCCAGCACGCTCTCTGCACGTGTGTGGAATTCTCTCATAGCTATTTAACCAGTCAGCGGGGTGTGAGCATTTTGTTCCTTTTTAGTTGTGAAGCTACTCTGTACTTAGTCATTGTGAAAAAGAAAAAAAAACTGGAAAAAAACGTGGAACATTCTGAATGTGAAGAAACTTGGCGCAATACATCTACAGTTGCTGAACACGGGGCCGGATTTAGTCCCTAAGGAATCCGGGACACTTCAGGTTCGGGGGCTTATCAAAATAGAAATTAAATTACATGACAAATAAAAAAATAAAAAAAATGAATGAATATAATTAATTTTATAATTATTACATTTTATACTAAGGAAGTCCTTAGTCTGGGAGGCCCCCTTTTGCCCTCATATAAACTGGCTAAACTTGTTAGTAGGCCCATTATAGAGTTTTTAAAAATCTAAATAGATCTCATTTCGTTTAATTTTAATCTGTCCATCAATTTTCAAAATTAATTAAAAAATACCTGTGCTCTCTAATAATAATTTTTGTTGTCGAAATTATGTATAATTAAAAGATCATACAACTTTCCTAAGCTTCCACAAACGCATGGCAAAGCAGACGCAAGATTTTTGAAAGTGGTGGTCCTAATGTGGATTTCTGAAAAGGGTGGTCCAAAAGTATAAGTAACTAGAAATAGGGAAAAATGGTTAATTTTCACGTCCTTACACTCGGAAAATGGTAAAAAATAGGGAAAATGGGGTCCTGACCCATTGGATCCGCTACTGCAACGCCACACAAATAGCATACGTAAAGTCATCAGACTATTAAAGTCTGGAGTTTTGAAAGTTGTACAACTACGAATCCTAAGATACACTTGAAAAGGAATCACTACAATGGCACATGACAGCCATGCGTTCAGGACAGACTAGCATACGCGGTCGCTACATAGCTATTTAATTGGTACCAAACGTTCTCATTGGATTTATCATGAAGCGTAAAAAGTAATATAGCTAGCAATCTCGACCTGAACGCGCCCAGGATTCAGTGTACAGCTTATGACAGTAGCATAATGATGATCTCAGCAAGTAAGCACAATTAATAAGTATCGGTATGTACAATATAAAATAAAAGGCAAAAGGTGGTGGTGATAATAGAATGGGTGTGGTCTTGTGTAAGGAGAAAGCTTTCTTTAATAAATAAACTATGTTTGAATCATATTTTCTATGATTATATTTCAGAATCTTAGTGTAAAACAATCAATAATTAACAGATTTCAGACTGGTTCTAATAAACCTTTGTCTTGGTTCCCCTTGACCTTACTTCGTTAAGATCACTGACCTGTAACTATGGCAAAATATGAATTCATGAAATCCCCACCATTATCGTCTGCTTTCAACAATAACAAAACTTCACAACTCTCGTGACCATGGTGCGTGCCAGATAAATCACGTGACGTCCTGGGAATTACGTTGTCCATTTGTTTTGCTACGCACGTGCTCCTCTCTCTTGCTGACGGAAATCCCCGAGGGATGACGATGTCAAAGGACACGTCTAGTAACAAAATCTGTCTAACAAACAACCGGACGAAGTGGTTTTATATTATTTGAGATTCACGCTCGACAAACGAAACTGGGTTTTATCACGCAATTCTTAAAATATAGCCTGTAAATGTAGCTGCCTAAAAACTGGAGTTCCGGTTTTAACCGTAAATTTGAAATAAAGATGAAGTGTTTTTGTTGACATATTCCGCCTTGCGATTATAAATGCAACTGATATTAAACGTGAAAAAATATAGCATTGCATGATATCTAATTTATAGTCGAAATAATAGCCACTAATTGGATTATTTTCTATCTGGGTATTCTTCCATCCAACCATTCATTCAGCCAACCAATTACCAACCCCGCTAGCCAAACAAACTCAAAGAACTGAATGTCTTGAATGTATCTAAATGTATTAGAACATCTTTATTCATTCATTGTCACGCATCCTCTTCAGTGAGAGTAGCACTCTTTCTTTGATATGATCCTTTTTATCCTTTGTCCTCTGATACACCTTGTTATATCCCACCTCAAACCCGTAACAATCAACATCTACCTCATAACACTCTTTGAAGATAATGATGTGTTCATCCTCCTGTGGTGCTGAATTGTGACAGACGTTTCATAGCTCATTCTGTCTTTCTGCAATATCGTAATCCAGAGCGTAATAAGGAAATAATTTTGCTTATAACAAATGCTGCCTAGCTTTATGGAACATTTTGGGTGAACTCAAGACTCAAACAAAAAGTCTAGACGTTTTAATGTCATGCTATTTTGTATTGAATGGAATAGTATTAGGTTATTGGGCTCTAAAGCTGTATGTGCATGGATCATGGCCTGGCCCAATCTGACTTTGATTCGTTTTCTGTTCCAGCATGAAAGTTTACAACATTTCTAACATAGGTGAAGTTATCAATATATTTTACAACTAGATTGTTGGGCATCACCTTTGTCTTCTATACATTTACCTTAAAATCAATGTGCTTACAAACTCATTCTGGGGGGTTCTTTTGGTATGTATTGAAAAATAAACTAAACTTTCGCTAACATCTGGTGTCAACACCTTTTTTGACATAATTCATGAATGCAAACATCACAACCGCTCACGAATTCTATGGTTATTGTCATATACATAGATACATTTATGATCATGTTAACATATTTATTATACCGTATCAACTTCTAACGTTTTGTTTCTTTTTAAAATGATTAAATACTTGTTATATAAATACGTATTGTAATTATATACGATTGTGGGCTAGTCAAATCTAAAAATACAAATGGGTGAAACAAAATAACAATATCTAAACAAAAAATATACACGATCTAAAATATGATTGACTTTAGACTCCCATTTGCAGTTTGGGCTATTTTCCGTTCCAGTCAGTGGTTCACAACTGGTTCATCAAAGGCCGTGGTATGTGTTGTCCTGTCTGTTGGAAAGTGCATATAAAAGACCTCTTGCTGCTTATCAGAAAAAATAGCATATGTGGCGGCAGCAGCTTTCATCTAAAAAAGTATGTATGTCAGAATTACCATATGTTTGACGTCCGACAGCCGATGATAAGATAAAAAATCAAATAACTCTTCATGTGTAATTAAATAAAACAAACTTTACTTTGACTTTAGACTGAACGCAGAAGAAGTAGGTGAAGACGTCTGTTCGTTACAGGGAAACATGCACGGCCTATCATGCATGCGGCACGTGAAACCATCTTGATCCCCTAGGAAGGTCTATAATGGAAAAGTTATCCTGTTCGGTGATTACGAGAGAAATGAATGCACAAGGGTATTGTTTAGAATCCTGGGTTAGGCTCCCGCGCCAGGCAAAGAACGATAACCACGGAACGTTGATCTTCTGTCACAGAGTCGCTATAATAATCATTCATTCTGACTCATAACAAATCAGATCCAAAAATCCATTGATTAATCATATGGACATTTTTTAAACATTGACGAAGACAGAAATTTAGATTCTTGTAAATGTCTGTTGGAATGTTATTCAACTAAACGACAAAATAAAATCGAACATTCTTAAAACAACTGATACGGCAACCCATTTTAAATACGAATATAGGCACTATTCATTGACTTTAGTAAAGGCAATAACTCTAGTTAATCGATATTGTATCTAAATAATTGTCTGTTCTAGCCGTTACATTACTTTATAATTCTTAAAAAAATATTGTTAATTATATAATTTTTATATTTTAAAAATAATTTAACTTATAAAATTTTGCTTTGAGTCCCAGACGCGTACCTGCCTATACGCAAGTACGCACTGGCGTACACATCATTAAAAAAAAAAATTCTTTATAAAGAAAACCGGAAAACCGTGTGCGCAAGAGAAAAGGAGATGGATAACCAAGTTATAGAACAAGGACACATTGTAAATACACAAGTAAAGGCGCAGGTAGATCTACCTGTAGGCCTAGATGTACTCCATTTAATATCCGGACTCATCTAAAGATAGTTTAAAGTGAGATGCATCTCAGACGATGCACTGATGCTATCTATAGTTCAGGCATTTTACAAATTGCCGCATTAAAACTTACGATTTCCAAGTTTATTTATAGGTGTAAAATAAGTTTTCAAAGTCGCCAGACAGAGTACACCATATGACATCAAGGTTTCAAACATTTTCGAGGGGTGGGGGGTTGATGCCTCAAGACCCCCTACAACACTACAACACACGCACCTTCGGTGCTCGAATGTAAATTTGGAATCCACATCAAAAATGTCTGTTGACACTTACTGTTCGTGTCTCATTGTCCACTGTTTTAAATCTTTAGTTAATAGCACATAATACACTTTAAACAGTAATGATAGATGTTTCGAGTACCAGGGATGGAACCAAATTATCATTTGGCGAGGATGGCGTACAGTGAGTCTTCGTGTTACCAATGTATGCCTGAGTATGCTAATTCACAGAAGCGAGGTCACATGCCCCAGTGAAGTGTGTTTGATCCACTCCTGCAGTCAGGCCAGTGCCAGATGGGAATGTAGGCCCCATTTCAAAATGCTCATTAAGTATTTTGTAATCAGTACTAAATACCAGGGGGAGTAGGTACCCTAAAACTCGTAGGATCATGCCAACTGGCCCACCTGATATCCCCCTCTGTCAGAACCTGCCTGCAGTGGTTGTAATTGAGTAAATGTTACTGAATTTAGTACTTAATTAACTGCTAACAAGTATTGGTGGTACTTAATATATGAACAGGTGCACTACGGTATTTCTCTGCTTGTTGCATTATTTAGGTATATATCTGTGTGCTCTTCTTCCTAATATACAACCCCTGTACAATAATATTTAGTCACCCATTAGTCTCGGACAGGCAGACTCAAAACGGATAGAACAGACCGTAATTTAGGTAGCCATCAATTTTACGAGTTTTAGTCCCTTTACACTGTCACGCGTGAAATTGCGAGATTTTGAATGACCGGAAGCACGCCTCTTACATCACCGACAAATTACCGTCTGCTCGCCGTACATGCGCAAAGTATCCGTGAAAGCGAGCCGAACGCGCCGGATAATGTAGCATTGCCTCATTCATTGTCTTTGTGATGCTCGTTATGAACGTAACCTGGGTAAGCCAACTCGAACAGGAAACGAGCAATCACACAAACATGATAGTCTTGATGAATCACTAGGTGGCTGCTACATAATCTCATAGATAGATCATTGTAATTTATATAATTTCAAATATAAAATGTGTAGTCGTGTTCAAAACCATATCGATGAACAAAAGAGTCTAAGGGATGCATAAGCAAAAACGTATTGAGCCTCGGTAGTCAAGATAGTGGTAGAACGTCGGACTCACTAATTGATGACAGTGGTTCAAAACCCGTTGGAGGCTGGCTCACAATTGACTATGTATCAAAATAATCAAATGTTTGATATCATATAGCCAATGGTTAATAAATCAATGTGCTCAAGCTGTGCCGTAAAAAAAATAAAAAATAAAAAAAGGGGGCATTATGTAAGGGCCTGCATTAAAAATAACTGTCAAATATTGATGATACCATACAATCGTAGATCCTACCTCAGCGGTCACACTCGTTATAGGTAAAATCCTGTTACTTTTCACTAACATATTGAACAAGTGTGTAGATGTCAATGAGGTTATCTGCTAATCGTTCTTTGGCAGGCGCGGAAGTCTAACCTAGGATTTTAAAACAATACCCTTGTTCATTTGATGCTTTTAAATTACAGCTTTTTTATTTTTGCTATTGTCAAACCTCATCCGATATATTATTTTCGTCTTTGATTTTGATTAAACCTAAGTGAAAATAAATTTTGAAAACCATTTTTATTTAATTTTCTTTTATTTGGTACATATTGTAAAGCCTTATGTGGACGTTTTTCGACATCTGCGTTTTGTTTTTTGTTTATATTAGATGTACATTTACATTACCTCTTATAATCAATTACCGCTAGATCCGCCACTGATAATTTTAGTACGGTTAATACATTATATTTTTTTAGAATGATATGTTTTGACGTTCAAACGGATGATCCGACCAACAGCTATAAAATATAACAGAATGAGACACTATGTCTTTGAAGCCTTTCCATTGAGAACATTCGTGTATCTGTTTTTCTCAGAGAGCAGCTGTTAAGAGATGTCAAATTGTGCTGGAACGTTCCAACTCTTAACAGTAATAAACAGCTAATGATAAAAAACTGAACGAAAATAACGGATTCGGCTTGTGTCACAAAAGAAACTGCTGCAAGCATACATTAAGTAAGGAGCGGTTTTATTGGTTATGCATCACACTGTCATGATGGTCATACATCACCGTAACGAGCAATTTGTTTGGATGTTGGTTATTTCTGTTATTCGTCTTCAGATAGGATTTTAAATGGAATCTTGCAACCAGGGTCTATATAGATTTGTGTACTATACTAATAATCGCGATAATTATTGCGAAAAATAACTCTGAAGGGATAAGTCCAACTAGGTGATACAATTAGGTGGCATCGTACCAAATCACATAATTCTCAGGTCAGCTGTGAATGGTAGATATATGAGGCAGTGGGTATTTTGTAAATACTATGGCATATACGCATTAATTTCATTATCTTTATTGAAGAATAATTATTACAACAGTAACACTTTGTACTTGTTGATACTTGGGGTGACAAAAAAATTGTGACATTTTGTGCGTACCTGAGTGTGTCTAACGAAAACACTCTGATAGTCGTTAAAATGCTATGTGACAGTATATATTATTTGAGTCAAAGGTAATGGCAGGCAGCACACCGTATGTATGTATACTGACCGAGTGGTTTGAAACGTTGCTTCTATTACTTTTATTAAGGAATGTTACTATGGTCGACACTGGTATTTTATTTTGTCCAATGGTACCATTAACAACAATTTACATCATTTGTACTTTATTATTATAAACAGAAACCCCAAAGTGTACAGTCTTGGTTCAAATCATCTGCACCAAGTCGTGTGCTTTTATCATGTCGAATCCGATGTATTAAACATGAACTCTCAGTTAACCAATACTGTTTAATTGCGTAATTTTCGGTTAAAACACTTTAGTACAATCAATATATAATATGCAGTCCAAAAAGTTCAATATTAGCGCCAAACTTCCGAGTGAGAGCCTATTAAAAAAACGTTATATAACGACAAACCTAGAGCATGTTGATTTATTAATCATCAGTTATTAGATGTCAAACATTTGGTAATTTTTTTTACTTAAATAATGTGCTATCCTCAGACGGGTTTTGAATCACCGTCTTCAGCTTGAGATTCCGATGTCCTACTACCGGACCACTGAGGCTCACTAGACGCCTAAAGTAAGAACACACGAATACAGCAGTACACCCGTTATACAATCAACAACAAGTGAACAGCTGGTTTGTATATTTAGTAGAGTTTACACGAGATGCAACATGGCCCTTGACGAAATTGAGCAATTCCTCATGGGTGGTAGTAGACCCGTTTCCTATCTTGTAACGCCGCTGTAAGAGGCTTTTCCGCAGTTGTCAGCCATGTCAAGTTGACTGGCAGCCCACAGATGATTTCAGATCGGGTATCGCGGAAAAGCTGCAACTATGCTGAGTCGTTCGCAGCGATCTACAGTCTACGAGGTAGGTATGTTTTTGTTCGTATCTCCTCCCAACAGCTCCGACAAAGATTCTAATAGCTAAACAAAGTCTGCGAAAATGATAACAGCTTGTACCGGATATGCGGAACATAACTCCCATTGTTACACTCGTAGAGGGCGCTCGCATTCCGTGATGACAGGGGAGATTACTAACATTTGTGCTGGACCACATTTTAAATGCGATTTATGCCAGTTAGGCAAGGATTGTTGTACGTACACTGCTTGTGCAAATAAGCTTATTGATAAAACTTACGAAATACTGTAGATTTGGTTCCACGAATGAGTATGGAGCAGCAGTGTGCCAGTTGTTATGTCACAAAACATACATCACTCTTGGACGGAACATACATACCACGGCTAGGAAAGTAAAACCAGTTCAAATAAATCTATTTTCACTAACAAGTAACTAGCAAATAGCCAGTAATGATGATCTGGTTTTAGAAGGAAGTGTCCATGGTATTGTGTTGAATAGGGTCCGCCCGTGAAGCTATCGGTCGTCGGATCAATCCTTCTCAGTGGACCCGTTCGCAGTTTGGGCTATTTTCCGTTCCAACCAGTGGTCCACAACTGGTTCATCAACGGCCGTGGTATGTGCTGTACTGTCACACTGTCTGTGTGACAGTTAATATAAAAGACCCCTTGCAGCTTATCGGAAAGAGTAGCCAATGTGGCAGCAGCGGCTTTCCTCTAAATAAATATATCAGAAAGATCATATGATTGACGTCCAATAGCCGATGATAAGATAAAAATCAATATGCTCTAGAGACGTCGCTAAATAAAACAACCTATTATATCATTATGTGTTGAATTCGATTTATTTTTAGATTTAAAATACAACATTACATGCAAACTGAGTTGTCTTCCCCCAAAATCGGGAAAGGATCATGTTTAGGACATTCCTCATATACGTACTATTTATAACGAATACCACTGATGGAGCAGCACCTGCTAAACATTCGCGAACACCTGGTGTCCATTTTATATAGTGTTCCATGAGTACACACGCGATTTCGCCAACATATCCCTTGAAATTGCGTTAGGCAAAGATATGGGTGTAAAAAGAAAATGGCGCATGTTGTTCCTGATTTATTCTGTCTGTTTCAATCAGATACTCGATTTACAACACAAAATAATTCCATAAATTCGTTTACAGAATAGCATTACATGACAATATCTGACTAAATGGACAAAAATGCCAAGCACTTTAATTTTTTGTTAGTATCTAAGCAAACTAGCATTGATACAAAAAATACCTGCACGCCTATGATGGGTTACGACCGTTTTATAAAAATAAAAAAAGAGAGAGAAAAAAAGAAGTAGAAATCTTATATTATGCTGAACAAAATATATGCACACTTGGTCTATTGTCAGTAGACATAATGAGTATAATTTATGTTTCCCTTGAAGAATTAATCCTTATCATCAAGCGTATGACATAACTGCGGCCGGGCATGTCACGTGTCATAAAGGGATAGTGATTTCAGCGCAGTGCATTGTGACTGCAGTGCGGGGTCACGGAGCAGGCAAACCCCACATAAACCTGCGTCGAGGTGTCTCTCCCATTATGACGCGACGGAAAATGTACGTCTTGTTGTTTTATGCCTGTTCCGCGAGATGCATTGTCTGTGTATCACACTGGCCCAAGGTTGAGAAGGAAAACAGTAAATTATCTCCTCCACCATGACACCTGTTATCACCCTGAGATTTAGACACCAGGGGGACTTTCTGAACTGGGTGGTATCTTTTTCACTAACACCGGTGTTGACGGGAAACGCCGGAAAGGTACCCATGTCCTCTGGTTTATTATTTGTTTCTTGTGCACCG
This sequence comes from Symmetromphalus regularis, assembly GCA_032355785.1. Lineage (NCBI taxonomy): Eukaryota > Metazoa > Mollusca > Gastropoda > Neomphalida > Neomphalidae > Symmetromphalus > Symmetromphalus regularis. The sequence goes on from JAULBS010129130.1 coordinate 10,183, forward strand.
GCGTCATGTTTTTTTCACAGTGGCACACATAACAAGAAAAGTGAAACTTCAGAAATGTTTCATTGATTTTACAAACATCTGGAATACAAAATGTTTCAGTTTTGAAGGACGATGATCTAAATTCAGACTCAACACGTCGTTAGAGTTCTTACACATTTTCTGTAAGACATTCTTCAAATATATAGAAAATCCATGTATAGTTGTGATTATAATAATATATATTATTTTTCAAAACAGTGATTTTAGTGACACACCTGCTGAATCCCGCAATATGTACTAACGGGCAAAAGAAATTATTCCAATGGTAATTTAACGATAACTTTGAGTAGGATAGAGCAAGCAAAGGACCGCTACTCTAAACGCGATTTTTTCATTTTGACAACTATGCGTGTGCATTTACCTACATGCACGTTACGGCAATACATATATTAACGGCCGACTTTATCGTCAAAAAAGATAGTATTCGTAAACTAGAATAATAAATACATATGTTTATGGAACTCAATCACTTTATAAAACAAGGGAACGTGCTGAAAACATTTGTGAAAATATTAGTAATGAATTTATGACCCTTTTTAGAACATAAACACTATTCACATGTGAAATAGTTTCAAAAAGCGATTTTTATATTTTTCATAATTTTAAATCACCATATTGTATTTACGGTTTGCAAATTTGTATAGTCCATGAAGACCAGATTAAGTGCAAAGGGACATAACTCACCTTGTTTCTAACGTTATAGTCTTACTCCCAATATTCGCGGACTTCCAATATAAATTGTTTTATAAGGTATTTACAGAATAAATATTTTGAAGCACCACTTACTGTTAAATGATATATGGAATACTATTTGTGGAGGTATAAATGTTCACTTCCTAAGTCCAAACGAACAAATGTAGTGTTCCATCTGGTAATAAGATAAACAAAAATATATAAATTTTGACAAGCCTTGAAATCATGGATGACATCCTCATTTGCAAAATGTAATAGCACTTTGAATTTTATTCACTGTCTAAATTCACTTTTGCTAAAAGTTCCTTGTCTGGTGAACGATATTGACAGATGACGTATTAATGACGTGTACAGCTTGTATGGAGGCACAGTAAAGGTGAACATGTAAATTTAACACAAATTTGTATGCTAACACACCATACCGACTGGATATTAAACACAAATAAAATTAACGAACTATTTCTAATGATATTTGCCCAAGAACTTGCTGGACATTTACTCTGAATAATTAGGTGACATTTATTTATAAAAAATAATTCCAGAAATGGCCTCTGTACTCTCCCCGTACGTCTGTGCAACAAGGCCCTACTAGTAATAAGTGTTACTGGTTGAAAACAATGCATTTTGGGGTGTTTTGTGGTATTGCTTTATACAACAGACAAGAAATAACAAAACAACTGGGTTAGTGAACAATGTTTATTCAGGATCCATATTTCGTTACGTGCCACGAACATAGAGAGTACGATGCTAACGTGAAAATCTTGTGGAAAGGTGTCCGGTGACACATTTGCCCTAGGGATTAAAAATACAGGATTAGATCAAACTTAATCATGTTTGGAGTACAACTAGATCAGATAAGTACAATTCTGTGGCCCCATGCATGAACCTGATAATCCACAAAATCAAATTTATTGAGATATTGGCACGAATGTACATTGCACCTCTTAATCTATTTACACTACAATTGGGAAAATCAAGAGTTAATTTTTTTTATTACATATAGAGAGAAATTGTGTTTGAAACTTTTATGAACTTCTGGTGTTAACGTGCAATGAACCTGATATCTCACTAAACGTCATCAAATTCAGATTTTAACATGCATGAACATGATATCCCACAAATCCAAGATGGCAGCGCCCAGACAGAATACAGGCTCTTCAAGTCAGCTACATGTTCAGATCATCTGATGCATACTTGAAGCACCTTCATCTTTATACTTTTATACAGATGTGGTTATGTATGTCTCTAGAGAACACATTTATAGGCTGTTTAGGACATGTTGGGTTCCCCGCATTTCTCGACCAAAGTACTTGGCACACACTTGTTAATTGTTTCATAAGGACCGTACTAACTTCACTCATGGATATTACATAATAGTGTTATCACCAGTTCACAGCATACCAGTGTAATGTGTTACAAGGAGGTTTAACAAAAAATACATTCCAAACAATTGCTACAAAGAGGGTTTATGGTCTGACTAGTTATAGTTTTAAAGAATATACAAATTATATAATTGTATAAGCATTATTAGTCAGACATATTTGTAAAGCTAATAATGTTCCAGTTGACATTTAGCTTGAAACTCAGTATTATACATGTATATAAAATATTTCAGCTGAACATTTTCCTACTTATGCTTTTCTTGATATTGCTAGTTGTTACTTTTTTCTTCAGAAGATATAGTAACCATGAATGCAGAACATTGCTTGACACGTTATCAATCTTGAGTACTTTTAGAAGAGGTTAATGTAATAATATTTCCTTTATATTTATGTTATTTCAGGATTTGACATTTTATACAAGATAGCCAAAATCTTCACCACAGGAATCTACGGTAAAACAGACTCTGTGACGTATGCTGTCTTCTTAGATGGTTTATACATTAGCCCAATGACAAGATGACGTATTGGCTTTAGTTATTACGAGATACATTCAGCAGGTGAACTCTACCGTTCACTGAAACACCAAACGTCGGGAGGAATCCAGCTCATAATGGCAATGACGGGAATAACTGAGAAAAGATATGCTAGTGAACAATGTGCTGTTTACAAATTATGCTTTTCTTGTTCATGGTATATGTAATATATTGAGTTCTCCTGTTCAATGTCATCCAAAATGTTTATTCTTGGAACACGGTTCCCGTTTAAGTTTTAATCAGAGACTCAGTATCTTTATTTACGTGAAATTAAAATTACATGGAATAATGCATTTGCGGAATATATCATCACTGACATTACAGTACATATTTTGGTTATTAACAAATATTATTATATTTCAATTATAAAATTTGTCATCATATTATGCAATCAGATGGGAAGACGAACGGATGTCATTACCCAAGGCTTTCTTAATCATGAGCTAATAGGTCACACACATAAAAATACGCGCACGCACGCATAAATTGATGTTCTGTCACTTCATTTGAGAAATTGTATGGCAAGGATTACAAACTCGCACCACACACATATACACGCATACAAACACATATACACAGACATAGAAAGTGACACACACACACACACACACACACACACACACACACAGATACACACACACACACACACACACACACACACACACACACACACACACACACACACACACACACACACACACAC
>JAULBS010129140.1:0-13532 GCA_032355785.1 Symmetromphalus regularis
TCTCTCTCTCTCTCTCTCTCTCTCTCTCTCTCTCTCTCTCTCTCTCTCTCTCTCTCTCTCTCTCTCTCTCATAGGTTATGACTCACTAGGAGCAGATTTAGAAATTCTGAAAGACCTCGAATGAAAGTTTTAAAATTTTAATCTTAAAACGGTGTCAAAAGTAACGTTATATATTTGTACAAATGAAAGGGAAAAAAATATATTGGTAGGCGTCATTTACCTGATGTTGACGTCCTCTCCTCCTTTCCATAAAAGTAAATAAATATATAATCCAAACACACACACACAAATAAAAAATAATTAAAATAATAAAAAAGTGTTATGCATCACCTATTTAGGATAAGACAACTTACACATCTTTGAATATTTTTCATTCATTAAAAAACAACCCAATAATCTAATAACTCAACCGTAATGGCGGGCGCCACATTTCATACGGCGCATGCGTTTCAATTCTTCTAGCACTTGTCACGTGACGCGCATAAACGCAAGGCCACTTGCGCTAGATCACGGCTATTCTTCCGCCATAAAAGATGGCACTAATTGGTCAATAATCCTAGAAATGTTCCCTATAAGATTCCAGTGACTTTCTATTTTGGCTCATTCTCTCGGTCTCTAATATCAAACGCCTGGAGAAAACTCCAAAGCGTCAAGTATTTGTTGTATGGTACTTGTTCAACAGTATAACAGTGAAGTCGACAATTTTACGGCAGGATTCACGTTACACAAAGGGGGGTGGGGTTCTCGGGATGGGGTGGTGGTGGTAGGGAATCTCGCCTACGACCCAAGAGATAAAAATCATTTGTGATATGTATTTACAACCCTTTTCACGATTCTTCAGTAGCGGCTCCAGAGAAGTGGGTGGAGGGGGGTGGAAGGGAATCAAGGCGGGTCGGGTATCCTTTTCAAAATTTTATTTTTACATATATTTTCCGAGTGGAAGGACTTGAAAATTAAACATTCCCCCCCCAGACCTATACACACATCACATTTGGCCCCCCCCCCTTCAGAAATATAGAGACCGTGTGGAATATATCTGGGTGGGTTCTCTGTGGTGTGAGTGTTTGTTGGGACATGGAGTCGTATGGGTGTGTATATGCATATATTATGTTAATGAGCTCACCCTGTCTGATAATAATTCTTCGGCTCGTTTTTCAGCTGCCTCTAAAAGTAGAAAAGTCAAACATTAATTTATTTGAACAGTATACATTTCTGTGCGATCGGGTTTTAAGCCTGTGTACAAGAACAAAATAAGAACGATTTGAAAAAAAAAATGATTTTTAAAAATAAATAAATAAATAGATAAATAAATGATCTACAGACTGTACACCACGATGATGTAACAACAACATCATAGTTCACACAATTTAAAATAAAAACGTCTTAGTGTTGTATTAGTATAATAAATTGAAAATCACAAAAGACATGAACCAAAAATATTTACATTTTCATAAACTATTTTAACATTTTAACAAAATTATTCGTGAAATGTTGCAACAATACGCCAACATGCATACGACTCGAAAATCACGCGTCACCTTTATTTACGTGTAAACAATTCATGTTCATATCTAAACACCATGTTTGTTGATTTTCCCTATTTACATTACTTCAATCATTTGACCGTATTCTCATAGTAAATTTTAAAACGAGAAAAATTACTGTCCGAAGTGTCGGCAAACATCGACAAATATCGGCAATCATCGTCCAAACACGAAAAACGTGTAAACACGCATTCTGTAAGAATGTGACGCATCTTAGATATTGCCGAGACAAATTAGCAGCAACATTTCGAAGAATCGACGGAACGTCCTTGTAAATCGTAGATGTTTACCCAAAAGTTGACATGACGACATTTTGTTTTGATTTTTTCATATCTAACCGTGCTATCATAGGGGCGATAACGCGGCGATGTATTTGTTTTTCATGACTAACGCAAGACAGCTCTTCTTTAAACAGAGTCGCCTGTTTGTTTTTCTACAAGTGTGTTGCTTGTTTGTGACAACTTGTCACTGCTAAAAGAATGGGAGGATTTACGAAACGTAAGCTCAAGTTTTTGTGGTTAGGCAGGACCATCGGAATAGGGGGTCCAGGAAACAAGAAAGAAATGTACAAAAACTGGAGCAGCCGACCACCCTCCCCCCCAAAAAAAAACCCTATGAATTTCATTCCAACACCCCTGTAATATATGCACCATGTATTACCTTTCACTAACTGTTTAAATTCTTTCATCATTTCTTCCTGTGTGATTTCGGCCCCTGGTGGGCCTGGCGGGCCCGGTGGACCCGGGGGTCCTGGAGGCCCTATAGGTCCGTGCTGGAAAATAAATTAAAAAATGTATGTTCATTTCAATCAAGATGGTTTAATTACCTTTCTTATGTTAATATGGTTATGAGTGTTAAAAACAAAATGTGTTTGCTCTCTGTCCTTTATACAATAATTCGCTGTTTCAGAACCAAAAGGCTGTAAGTTGGTGTAGCAGTTAATGGAGAAAAAGGCCAAAAATTGGTTCTCACGTAGAGACAAGGTTTATGTGTAATATCTTTTGATTTCAAGATAAATGTGGGATAGCTTCAGAAACCTACATACATTTGTACATCCTTTGTGCACCAGATGCAGTTCACTTAGGGGCATTAAGCGATACCATTAAGTGCCAAACTCAGACTTAAACCCTTTTGGTTCTGACGCAACAAACTACCTTAGTTATAATACAGCAATTACCTTAGTTTTTAACTTCTTTCTTCTTTCTGTGATACTACAACTAGCTTAGTTACCATAGAGCAAATACCTTAGTTACCAGTATTCCCTTAATTTGCATATTCTTTCTTCTTTCTCTGACTCCAGCCCTGATACTACAACTAGCTTAGTTACCATAGAGCAAGTACCTTAGTTACCAGTATTCCCTTATTTTGCATATTCTTTCTTCTTTCTCTGACTCCAGCCCTGATCCTACAACTACCTTAGTTACCATATAGCAAATACCTTAGTTACCAGTATTCCCATATATTTCATATTTTTCCTTCTTTCTGTGTCTCTGTGCCTGATACTACAACTACCTTAGTTACCATATAACAAATACCTTAGTTACCAGTATTCCCTTATTTTTCAAATTCATTCTGCTTTATGTGACTCCGTCCCTAATATTATAACTACCTTAATTACCATATAGCAAATACCTTAGTTACCATAGAGCAAGTACCTTAGATACCAGTATTCCCTTATTTTTCAAATTCATTCTTCTTTATGTGACTCCGTCCCTAATATTATAACTAACTTAATTACCATATAGCAAGTACCTTAGTTACCATAGAGCAAATACCTTAGTTACCAGTATTCCCATAATTTTCATATTCTTTCTTTCTGTGACTTCGTCCTTGATACTATAACTACCTTAGCTATTATACAGCAAATACCTTAGTTACCAATATTCCCTTATTGTTCATTCTTCTCTCTGTGACTCCGTCCCTGGTACTATCAGTGGCGGATCCAGAAAATCCATTTAGGGGAGGGGGGGAAGCAATAATAATTATGATACCGATTCCTTGGTTTCGTTAACGTAAAATAATAATAATAATAATGTTTAAACACATTTTTTATATTGCTAAATTTAAGGGGCCGGGCCTGGGGCTTCACCTAGATCCACCACTGACTACAACTACCTTAATTACAATATAGCAAATACCTTAGTTACAAGTATTCCAATATTCTTTCTTCTTTCTGTGACTCCGTCCCTGATACTACAACTACCTTAGTTACAATATAGCAAATACCTTAGTTACCAGTATTCTCTTATTTTTCAACTTCTTTCTTTTAGTTCCGTGACTCCGTCTGTTGTTTAGTCTGTCAGAGTGTCTTACGAACTGTAACCAGCTGCCTTTAGGATCGAGTGGCGCTCGTATCTCTTGCTGTAAAGAATAGAGGGGTCGAAAGAAAATCTTGCTAGTTGATTTAAAGATGCGACATATGTCGTAACTGAACAATTTCACCTAAAGTATCAGTGTATCAGGCCCAGCACAGACGAGAGGCGGGGGCAAGTGGGCGTTTTCCCCTCCCCTAATAATCCTGATTATACAACAAATTATTATCAATTAACGCGATTCATACATGCTAAAAAACAAAAAATTATAAAAAAAATAAAAAAATAGTAATAATAATAAAAAAATAAAAATAAAATAAAAATAAGGAACATTTAAAAAAATAAAAGATCAAGAAAAAAATATTTAAAAGTGTGACATATTATCCACTTTCTGACTGATGGTATACAGTCAAACCTATCTAAACCAGCCAACCAAGAAAGTAACAAAACGTACCTTTATAAGACAAGTGTCCGTTTAATACAGGTTATATTGTATTTCATTAGTTGATATAAACAAAAAATATGGCCCTTTAAGACTGGATACTACGTAATACAGGTGACTCCGTAAGCAGATTTCACAGTAACATGTTTCCGTGATGTACCTAAGTTCACTTGAAATCCGTTGTGCACATATACAGTTTTAGAAATGGCAACGGTTTTGTGCCAAATACACGGAATTAGTGATAGAGAGCGATACAAGACAAGATTACCTGGACGTTCACCTCGTTAAACTTGAACCTGTGGAGGGAGCTATCGGTACACGGACGTTGCTAACACTTGGTGACAATAAGTGCCGGCCTTATAGGAAAAGTAAAATTTGTTTTATTTAACGACGCCTCTAGAGCACATTGATTTTTATCTTATCGTCGGTTATTGAACGTCAATCATATGACCATTCTGACATATGTTTAGTGAAAACCCGCTGCCACCACATAGGAAACTCTTTCCGATAAGCAGCAAGGTGTCTTTTATGTGCACGGTTCCAGAGACAGGACAGCACATACCGCGACCTTTGATGAACCAGTTCTGGATCACTGGTCAGGCCCGTACGCAGGATTTTCTTTAGGGGGTGCGTTTGTGAAGACCCGAACGTTTTTAACGTTATTCTAGTAAATTAAAGTCAATCCAAATTTGCATTTACGGACCTCGACAGATTTAGGGGAGTGCGTGCGCACCCGTCGCACCCCCCTGCATACGGGCCTGGTACAGGGGTTATCTCTGGCTAATTATTTTGTGTTATTCCTGTATTGGTCATATGTATTTAACTCATATTTGTCGTCTGAAAAAGGACCAACCGCCTCTTTGTGAGACTGTCGTTGTATATGAACAGTACTTTTTATTTTGGTGGATTGTCTTGCCCTTCATCCAATTAGATATATAATGTATTTGTTAATGAGAGTGTGGTGGACTATTTTCGGTTCAACCCACATCTTATTAAGTTCTTAAAAGAAACTAATTTTTATAATAAAAAAAAATTCATCAGTGATATACTGGATTTTTTTTTGTTAACTTTGATCTTAGTTGTTTGGTATCATTATATTGGATATATACGTTTTAATAAAATAAAAAAGTATCCACAGTGTGACCCACAACAACCGATACTTCTCACCCCTCTAATGTACTCACAGTTCTTCAAGGTTTTTCATATTGGAGAAAACTAGAGGGCTGATTCGTTTAATTTCGTTGTTTGAAACTATTCTGAAATTTATTTGAAATATGAATTAATGATGAAATTATGTTAATTAGTATGAAATAACAAGTTTCAAGATAATTGCTTTTTAAGGAATTTAAACAATACCTAGACATTTTATATTTCATGAGTTGGTTTGACGGATCTGCCAATCTTAAAAACCATAAAAATGAAATATAAATATGGATATTCTTTCTTACCGCCAAACATAAATAAGCAAATTTATATTTGTTATTCCAGAGCGCTGACCTGAACTTTTATTTAAGATATTTTTTTTTTATAATAAATAAATATATTCCTAAATCATTAGAATGAATTTGTATACCATGAATGGAAAATGTATTTTTCAACAATGTCAATAACAAAAAATTGATATCGTAATTTTATTTTTATTTGCAACGACCGATCAGTGTTTTAGAAAGAACAAATATTTAAGTAATAGAATAAAAAAAGGCCTTACCAATAATACTGACAGAATAATTTAGAAACTACATGACATGAAATCTAGAAGCTAATTTTTTTCTTAGAGGAATGTCTTCGATAGGTTAAAATTAATTTGAAGAATGTCTTGCCAAAAATATGAAAAATGTTGATAGTTGACCTTACTATGATTTCATAAACTGTTTGTAGATACAAACAGTTTAAACCAGATTCACACAAAATGATTGCAGTTAGATGTGTTCTTATGCTACAATATACCTGACCAAAATAAATCGCATGTCAAATCTTCATGTTGAAATGGTTACTGTATGCCGTAAACCAATATGTATTGTGTTCAGTTTGATAAAATTAATCATCAATCAGTACATTCAATTATGTTGAATTTAACGTATACACTGGAGTAGGAAGGTGCCGAAAAGTGAGAGTGCATACACAGACACACATATATATATTTACACTGGAAAATGAATAAATATATACGAAATATCTAAAAAGGGGATGCACATGCCTCCTTGCCAACCCCCACCCCACCCACCCGCTTCCTACGCCAGTGGCATATGTCTGAATAACGCTCATAAAATTATATTATGGTTTTATTAAAGATCATCATTTGTTTATGCTTATTCTGAAATAAGAAGGGTTAGTTCATTATTGAATAAAAGCATTAAACTGAATTCTAATACATTTTAAATGAAATCAAGATATGTTAATAATAATTATCTTCCAAACAAAACAAGGCAAACATGTTTGGTTTCTTGCCTTTTGGAGAGCCCACAGTTTAATTTACTTCACAGCCGCACCACCGTTTTGACTTCGTTAGAAAAATATTTAAAATATTTTACCTTAAATTCCCTGTAAATCCATTGTTTGTAAGTGGTCTAATTTTTTTCATTCAAATATCCTTTCTAAATAGTTCATATAATTATGTTAATAATCTTCAATCTAAAAATTTCCAGTACGAATTTACCATTATCATAGGAAGTATGAGAGGAACATAGATCGTCTGCTGTCGATATGTTTTTTTCATTTGATTACTACATGATTAATATGAAGTTTTAATTGAAAAATAAGAAAGGAAAACAATTGAGTCATCCGTTAAAATGAAAATGCAGAAAATATAAGGTAGGAATTACTCTTTATTCCTAGAAAATGACGCCTCTAGAGCACTTTGATTTTTGTTTCATCATTGGCTATTCGACTTCAATCATATGGACATTCTGACATATGTTTAGAGGAAACCAGCTGCCGCCACTTAGGCTACTCTTTCCGATAAACAGCAGGGGTCTTTTATATGCACTGTCTCATAGACAGGAAAGCACATACCATGGCCTTTGATGAACCAGTTGTCGACCACTGGAAAATAGCCCAAACGGCAAATGGGTCTACTAAGAAGGATCGATCCGACGACCGACTAGTTCACAGGCAGACACTCTACCATTTGAGCTACTGCCCAAACGGAAGTGACGCATACTATAGTTTAGAGTGTTTCGACCTGAGAGCACTAACAGAAGTAACACATATAACAGGATGTTTACAGGAAACACGTTAACAAGCTATTGTTATTATCATTATCACTGCTACATATGCATATCAAATAAATATAACATTCAGGTGATCTCACAGAACAAACTACACTCAGTCAGTTCCAGTAGCGGATCCAGAGGAGGGCCCAAGGGGTCCGACCCCCCTTTCTAGAATTAGAAAAAAAAATGTTATGTATATTTTCCGTATGGAAGGACGTGAAAATTAACATTTTCCCACAGTCCTATTCACCCATCACATTTGAAACCCCCTTTCAGAAATCCTGCACCCGCGCCCGATTTCAATCCAGTGTTCATCCATAAACAATGAACATAATTTATAAACATTAATGTCAATTTAAGTAATTATTACTTATTTGTATTTTCTAAAGATATTAAACATTAATGTCAATTTAAGTAATTATTACTTATTGCATTTTCTAAATATATTAAACATTAATGTCAATTTAAGTAATTATTAATTATTTGCATTTTCTAAAGATATTAAACATTAATGTCTATTTAAGTAATTATTAATTATTTGCATTTTCTAAAGATATTAAACATTAATGTCAATTTAAGTAATTATTACTTATTTGCATTTTCTAAAGATATTAAACATTAATGTCAATTTATGTAATTATTACCGAGCATGCACAACCACAAAGACCAACAAACTAGATTTATTTTTTAAATATTGTTTAATTTTACCCTATATGTATTTGGCAGTCACGGCCACGGCTGTATATATATGTTGTGTACAAGTTGTGATTTTGTATTGAAGTTATAACCTGTACAGAAATATTTTTGAGCTGCCGACAACACATTGAACACGCTCCCAACTACAACAACAAAAAGTTTATTTTATTTAACGACGCCTCTAGAGCACATTGATTTTATCTTATCATCGGTTATTGAACGTCAACCATATGGTCATTCTGACATATTTATTTTGAGGAAACCCACATAGGCTACTCTATAGATAAGCAGCAAGGGATCTTTTATATGCACTGTCCCAGACAGGACAGCACATACCACGATCTTTGATAAACCAGATGTAGACAACTGGTTGGAACGGAAAACAGCTCAAACTGCAAATGGATCCACTGAGAAGAATCGATCCGACGACCGACAGCTTAACAGGCGGACACGCTACCGTTTGAGCTAGATCACACTCCCTACAACAACAACAATACACATCAATGTTTATACCTGGCTCGGATTATTCGCGAGCAGGTATAAAACAACATTTTTAGTACAATCATATCAATATTTCAACAATTATACCAAATATCACGACCTGGCTCCAAGTTAACCGCGAATAGGTCTATTTACATTTTCTAAAGATATTAAACATTAATGTCAATGAAAGTAAATATTTGCTGTTTTACTAAACTTTGCCTGTTCCAATACGTTTAATTCAGAGTTATTTCTTTATCGAACACTATTTAATAATAAACGACAAACCAGAGTTATTATTTTCATTTTCTATAACCATTAAACATTAATGTCTATTTAGGTATTTATTTTCAGTTTTACTAGTCTATGCTTGTTCCAATATGTTTAATTCAAAGTTATTTCTTTAACTAACACCATATATCAATAAAAGAAAAACGATTATTATTATTTTTTTCTATAAACATTAAAGATTAATGCCAATTAAAGTAAATATTTACTGTTTCACTTTCTTTGCCCGTTCCAACATGTTTAATTGACTTATTTCTTTAACTGAAACTGTTTAACAAATATCGATATTATTAAGTAAGTTTTAGAAAACACGAAATAATGGAACAACTTAAAATAAACATTTGTTTTGATGTATAACAGAGCTTTTACACGTTAATTTTTACTTTTATCTATCTACAATTTAATGAAGACGATAGAGAGGAAACAATAAGGGAACGTTAATATCCAGTGGCCGATCCAGAAAATCCATTTAGTAGGGGCCCCTAACGAATCCTCGGATTCTTTAACATAAAAAAAAATAATTAATTAAAAAAATTAAACAAATTATCATAATAATTTTTTTTAATTGCAAAATTTAGAGTCTCCTAAGATATAATCATTTTTGTTAAAACAACAAATTTAACAACACAATATACATGACAGGTGCCACTAATTGAACGAGGTACGCTTCGCTTGACAGCATAACTGTTTTCAACAGACCGGTCGGTCGTCGGATCGATCCTTCTCAGTGGATCCCATTACAGTTTGGGCTATTTTCACACATTAATGTTTGCTATTGTAACTAAAATCTGATATAGAGTTTGTACCCGATTCATCAGTTCCCCATTATCTCTCTCCCCCCCTCCCCCCGCTCTCCGAAAGTCGTTCCTACGGGTCCGGGCGTTCATATGAAAATGGAGTTTACTGCAATATTTTATATCGTATTGTATATGTTGACCTATATTTCAAAACTTGACCTAAATTATCAAACTGATAAGAAAGCGTGTTAAAAGTTGTTTTATGGAGAGTGGACGTTAAGAAGTTTGCCGTAATATTCTTTAAATACATAATCCCCTTCAACACAGTTAAAAGCAACACTTTAATGAACGCATAATTTACGACGGCAATATTTCTACACTGTTTACCTTGGAGCTCCTTTATCTCAGAGCACAAATTAACTTTTTGAACACACGTTTAAAACACTATTACTTGTCAGTGTATGCAGTGGTGGATCTTGGCGGAGGGACCTGCTCCCCTCCCTAAATTCTGCGATTTAAAAAAAAAAATTATTATAAAAATTTTATTTTTTTATCTTTAAATAATCCGACGATCCGTTCCAACCAGTGATCCACAACTGTTTCATCAAAGGACGTGGTATGTGATGGACGGTGCATATAAAAGACCCCTTGCTGCTTATCGGAAATAGTAGCATATGTGGCGGCAGCAGGTTTCCTCTAAAACAAATATGTCGGAATGACAATATGATTGATATCCAATGGGCGATGATAAGATAAAAATCAATGTACTCTAGAGGCATCGTTAAATAAAACAAACTTTACTTTGCAGTAGCGGATCCAGAGTGGAAGGACGTGAAAATTAACAATTTTTCCCTCAGTCCTATTAACCCATCACATTTGGACCTCCATTTTCAGAAATATCGCATGCGCCCCTGCTTTGTCAGTTTATATTTTTACTGTCAACAGTGGCCTCCAGTAAACTAAAGTGTACAGGTGACGGATACACAATATCACACAGTACTGGTAAATCTTAGCACGTATTTGCAAATTATATCTATATTATCAAGGTAAATTTAACAGAGCGGTGAGATCAATGTCAATTAACTGCACCACACTACGGTTAATCGATGCATTTATACACGTGCTGCAATAGAAAGCAATAATAGTAAGCGGCCGGAAACCTCTAATACCAAGGAAATACTTATACAATTATAGCGAGACTTTATATAACTGGACGATTGATTTCCAATTGTAATTAGAAGGACAGTCATACGATACGTATTGTAAGCTACCCATACATAGTATATTTTATATAGTCAATCAGAACTTTATGATGGTATAGAATAAGCTGTAGAGTTCAAGGTATATAAAGAAAAACAGGTTTTGTTTTTTTAATAGTTTTTTTGTTTTGTTTAACGACATCACATTGGCTTCCGTACATAAGCACATTGGTTTGATTTATTTAACGACGCCTCTAGAGCACATTGATTTTTATCTGATCATCGGCTATTGGACGTCATACATATAGTCATTTTGACATATGTCTTTTAGAGGAAACCCGCTGCCGCCACATAGGCTACTCTTCCGATAAGCAGCAAGGTATCTTTTATTTGCATCGTCCCACGGACAGGACAGCACATACTACGGCCTTTGATAAACCAGTTAATGACCACTGGTTGGAACGGAAAATAGCCCAAACAGCAGATGGGTGCACTGAGAAGGATCGATCCGTCGACCGACCGGTTAACAGGCGGACACGCTACCGTTTGATCTAGATCCCGCTCCCTATTCAGTGAAGTCATTAATAGGCGGCATATAGCGATGTTTCTCCGGTTATTCACCAAATAGTTGCCCGGTATCTTTCAAATAAAAAATACTTCTTAATTGACAACTATACATTTTTGTTAGTTCAACCAAACGTTGGCAGTAGCGAATACAGGGGAGGGGGCGGGATTAGTGAGTCAGGGCCTCCCTTTTTAAGAATTTTTTGTTTTACCCTTTTCCGAGTGAAAGGACGTGAAAATTAACCATTTTCCCCCATTTCTATTCACTCTTCACTTTTGGACCCCCGCCCCCCCTTTTCAGAAATCCACTTCTGACACCCCCTTTCAGAAATCCTGCATCCGCGCCTGGTTGGTCGCTAACGTTTGCTTATTATTTATTAGTTATTATTTACACTGCTGTTTGAATCCAAGGGCGAAAATCCGTTCCTGAAAGTGTGTGTGGGGGTGTGTGTGTGGGGGGGGGGGGTACGGAACATCCCCCTGTCCTAAAAAGTGGGGGTGGGACGGACCATTCCACTGTCTTCCTGACCCCCCTCCCCCCCGTTTGACGCCAGTATAGACGCCTTGTGTACTTCAGTATGACTATTTGTGCTAAGACAACATTGGTAAGTATTACGTTGATACAATAAAGAGAAATATTAGTAAAGATTAATATTTAGGCATTTTAATTTCAGTTTTTCGAAGCAAAAAGTGGGGGGATAATTACATCGTCGTTCCCCCCGACCACAAAGTATCTTCCCCGCCCCTACACCCGTGTTTACGCCCATGGTGAAATCTTCGATTGTTTACAGACGTCTACGATCGAACTTTCAGATGTTGACATCACAGCAGTGACGCAGCCTATAATTTTATTTTCACCTGCTATTTTCATTCTTAATGACATCAGTTTATTAATCATCAGTTATTGGATGTCAAATATTTGATAATTCTGACACATAGTCTTCAGAGGAAACCAGCTATATTTTACCATTAGCAGCAAGGGATCTTTTATATGCACTTTCCAACAAGGAAAGCACTTACAACGGATTTTAATATACCAGTTGTAGGACTCTGGTATGGACAAGGAGCGAGATGTAGCTCAAATGGTAGAATGTCCGCCTTTGAAGCTGTTGGTCATCGGATCGATCCTTCTCAGTGGACCCATTTACAGTTTAGGCTATCTTCCGTTCCAACCAGTGATCCACAACTGGTTCATCAAAGACCGTGGTATGTGCTGTCCTGTCTGTGTGACAGTGCATATAAAAGACCCCTTGGTGCTCATCGAAAAGAGTAGCCAATATGGCAGCTGGTTTCCTCTAAATACATGTGTCAGAATGACCATATATTTGACGTTCAATAGCCGATGATAAGATAAAAATCAATGTGCTCTAGAGGCGTCGTTAAATAGAACAAACTTTACTTTTACTGGTTGGGACAGAAACAAACCCATCAGAGATGACTCCGCTCTTTGTCCAGGACAGCGTGCTTGAATTTTAATTGGATATAAGCACGAAAATATGTTTCACCATCCAACCTAACCTGAAGTTTTGGCGTTAGAAAGCAAACTGCTTTTTTGGTTACTTTTTTACTAGTCGGAAAAATAGCCAACGCAGCGTTTGTGAGTTTCTTCTGTAAACCATGTGCTACAAATATCGTGTTTATCACTAAGTGGTCGGGGGGGGGGGTCCAGGTGATAAGGAACCCCCTTTTCTGGATTTTTCTTACCGTTTTACGAGTGGAAGGACGTAAAATTTACAATTTTTTCACCTATTTCTATTCACTCATCACTTTTGGACACCCCCTTTTAGAAATCCCCATTTGGAACCCCCTTTCAGAAATTCTGCATCCGCGCCAGTGTTTGATAAATAATAGCCTGGGATTATTTAGTGTATTAAGGTATTTAAAAAAAATAGTTCCATATTTCAGTAGGTTCGTTTAAAAACATCTTTGTGATAAAACCAACTACATGTAATATGGTTATGTTTCGTTCAACGCTATTACAAAGTCACGTCCAGGCCCGTCCGCGGGTAGGGGGGGGGGGGGTGCGACGGGGGCGCACGCACCCCCCTAAATCGGGCG
>JAULBS010129151.1:0-13532 GCA_032355785.1 Symmetromphalus regularis
TCTGTCTCCTAGAGTTTTAACAGGATAATTGAACTGAAGTAACTCTACTATTATTGTCTGTCTCCTAGAGTTTTAACAGGATAATTGAACTGAAGTAACTCTACTATTATTGTCTGTCTCCTAGAGTTTTAACTGGATAGTTGAACTGAAGTAACTCTACTGTTATTGTCTGTCTCCTAGAGTTTTAACAGGATAATTGAACTTAAGTAACTCTACTATTATTGTCTGTCTCCTAGAGTTTTAACTGGATAATTGAACTGAAGTAACTCTAGTATTATTGTCTGTCTCCTAGAGTTTTGACTCGATAATTGAAATGAAGTTACTCTACTATCATTGTCTGTCTCCTAGAGTTTTAACTGAATGTATAAACTGAAGTAATGCTACTATTAACTTTTACTTTCAGAGCGTCCCGGTCTAACAGAACAGAAGAAAGTAGAAAACATACAAGCTACGTATGTGGACTGTCTACAGAAGTATGAGAATGCAAAACGCCTGCGTGGAGGGAGTGCCCTGGCCAAGTTTCTCACGCGACTCTCTGACCTCAGGTCAATTAGTGCTGAGCACTCGAGTTTGTTGGTCGATCTCGAGAAATACGGGGAGAAACTGCCGTCACTGATGACAGAGATGTACATTATGCCCCCGGAGGGCACATAATATCCTCCTCCTCGGTTATGACTTATTTACAGTTTGTTGATGTTCAGTCTGTTAAGTGATAATGTGATACGCTGTTAAACCGTTCTAGCAAGTTGACATATTTTTTGGATGGCATCGTTAAATCTCCGTCGTCACCAATCACAAAGGGAGGATAACCCATTGTGAGATTGTGTTTAAACATAATGCATTGTAAAGACATCAGATCTTGATGTGTATGGCAAGAGGAATGTTATACAGTGGGGTTTATGTCACGTATACCCATCCAATATATATGTTTTGTGGCATATGCCATTTAAATACAGGTTTACTTGATATATATATATACCAGTCCAGTGTGTGATTAGGTGGCATATGCCATTTAAATACAAGCTTGGCATATGCCATTTAAATACAGTTTTACTTGATATGTACCAGTCCAGTGTGTGTTTAGGTGGCATATGCCATTTAAGTACAGTTAAACATGATATATACCAGTCTAATGTGTGTTCAGGTGGCATATGCCATTTAAATATGGGTTTACTTAACATATACAAGTCGAATGTGTGTTTAGGTGGCATATTCCATTTAACTGCAGGTTTATTTGGTATATACCAATCCAGTGTATATTAAGGAGGCATATGCTACGAATAGGTGGGGTATATTCCTATAACTTGTTTAAGTGGCATATGCTATTCAACTCTTATTTAAGAGGCATACATCAGTCAACTGGTGTTTAAGTGGCATATGCGTCAACTGGTGTTTAAGTGGTATATGCCAATCAACTGGTGTTTAAGTGGCATATGCCAGTCAACTCTTATTTAGGTGGCATATGCCAGTCAACTGGTATTTAAGTGGCATATGCCAGTCAACTGGTATTTAAGTGGCATATGCCAGTCAACTGGTGTTTAAGTGGCATATGCCAGTCAACTAGTGTTTAAGTGGCATATGCCAGTCCAACTGGCATTTATTCAAGTACAAGTTGTGTTTACATGGTATAGGCCAGTCATCTGGTGTTTTGGTGGCAGATGTCTGAGAGTTCTGGATGTATTATAGTGGCATAATTCGATGGCCGATGCCTGTTGAACGTGTGTTTACAGCAGTTCTGCTCACGTGGAGAATGTTTCACAGACACCAAAGTTCCGCCCCGGAAAACTAGAAATAATAACAAATGTGCCTTCTGTGTTATTTGTGCTGAAGCATTCTGGATAATGGAGAAAAAAACAAACAATTGTTCGGGGTGGTGTGCCGGCGAGCAGTTCGAAGTCAGTCTTTGTTGAAATCCCAGTTTTAAACACGACCACCGTGCCCCCAGATTTAAACATTTTACAGAGTCGGGGACGTACTGTGGTATTTTGTGTTCTTGGAAGCCTAGCTGAGGATGCAGCATTGACGGAACTAAATATTTAGATTTTTTTTTTAAATGATACAACTGGTTTTGAGAAAGGCAGCTGTTATTTACGTTGTATGTAGTGTGTGTTCTGTGATGAGATATCTAGTATATTTGTACATATTACTATATTGTTAAAGAGTGCTTGGTTTAATCGGCTTTCACACAGCAAAATAATGTGAAAATAATGTCTTAATTCACTACTTTTATGTTAATCCGGGTTCGAGTAGGTTAACACTATATAAAATTCTCATTTATCACCCAGTTTTACAATGTATGTTTCAGCTAATGTTTCTATGAGTTTTAAAGTTTTTTTGACAATACAGGCCATAGGATTTCATGATCGTTACCGGTAATGTGTCGGAACCATGTCGTCAAAACCACGGAACCGAAATTTTGTTTGCCATGATTTTCGTATCAATGCTGCATTATTTTGGATTATCAAGAAACAGTTCCCATAATCAAAAAACACGGAACTGAAAAAGTGTTTTCCATGAAATTTGAAATCCTATGGCCTGTAATGGTGTATTCAAACATTGTTTTCTCACTGTTTAGAGTGTCTTAACACTAGTGTATTCAAGCATCTGTTTTCTCACTTGGTTTAGTTTTAACATTATTTTATGTAAAGTTTTTATTTCTCACTAAGTTGAAGAGTGTCTTAACATAGAGTATGCAGATGTATCACTGAGATCACAACACATGGTGTGGGTGGGGGGGATACTTTACTGTGTTGTTTTAAAAGCTAGATGTTGCTCAGACCATTTCTGATTACCATTTCTGAAATAGTTATCTTCTCATTACTTCAGTTACCTCCCTTATAAGCCAGCCTGTTATTCATAGTTTGGCCATCTTAAACTTGTAAATAAATTTACATATAAATATAACTTTTGAAAGCAGTAATTTAAACAACATTCATGATATTGTTTCCCAAGAAAATACGCATCCTTGAACATTATAAACTTGCGTAGCAAGAATACAATAGGATTTCAACAACAAAAACAAAAAGATAAATAAAATAAAAGTGCAGATCGGTTAACTAAAGTACATCAAAAAACAATTAAGAGTGACGATAGCAACAGTTCTACCTCACACAGTTATGCCTTTTAAGCTTGTTTATGAGCTGTGATTGTGAAGCTGTTAACAACATCCTCTTGTTCAGTTGATTTGTTAATTACTGATCACCTTGTCGTAATTCAACAACATCCGTGTGACGTCAGTAGCAGTTTGGATAGCACTATCTCCATGCAAAACTAAACATTCACTTTTTTAACCTATTATTTTATAGACCGAATTGCACCCGTGCCTGCACTAGTTTAACCCTGGAAAGTCTACTTAAATATATATATACAGGTATTTTCCGTTCCAACCAGTGATACACAACTGGTTCATCAAAGGCCATGGTATGTGCTGTCCTGTCTGTGGAACGATGCATATAAAAGACCCCTTGCTGCTTATTGGAAAGAGTTGCCTATGTGGCGGCAGCAGGTTTCCTCTGAATAGATATATGTCAGAATGACCATATGATTGACGTCCAATAGCCGATGATAAGATAAAAAATTAATGTGCTCTAGAGGCATTGTTAAATAAAACAAACTTCACTTTATATCTATACAATATTTTAAAATTAATTATACTTAAAAAACCTGGCTGAAAACATATAATAATCAGTTTTTTCTCCATAAAAAAAATTAATATTCTGTGTATCTTCTTGAAATTACGAATAAAAATTAGGTATTTTCTTTAATTTCCAAAACCATTTTCCTTTTTGTTCTACAATCCCTAGAAGAAACGTTATTGTTAAAAACGATAGTTCCAATCTGATGTGACGCGAAGTGTAGATTGATCAAAAGAAACATATATTTTCCTCCATCAACATAAATTATCTATAATTTAATTAAATTTTTCAATTCATTTTTTTGTACATTACACTCCTTGGAGTAGCGTATACATTGGTGACTTGGTACTGATAATGATGATATGAATAATATCACACATCATACATAGAAACATTTTGTGTTGATAGAATACAATATTTTTTTATATGTTACTTTCGATTAATATAATTATTTAAGCATATCATTTTTTGTATAGTAGACTTTCCAGGATTAAAGGTCTTATTTTTAAAATTCTAATGGAACATTCGGTGAGGTTTTGTTTTAATATTTTAAAATTTTAAACTTAGGAGAAACCAGTTATAAACCACGTTTTAAACTCGTGAGATGGAACTTTTCTGGTTTTCGCCAGAAATAGTTTTTTCTACTTTATCCAAAAAAAATTCTCGTTTTATTTTCTGATTTCTGTCCTATTTCCTTTCTTCCGAATTTCAATTTTGTCAACAATATTCTGGGCTTTTTTTCTGAAGGCCAGTTTCATTCCTGTTTTTTATAAACAAGTTTTAAAGTCGTAAGAACATGAACTGAATTATTTATAAACATATTTTAAAATCATCAGAACCTAAAAAGAATTTTTTGTAAACATCTTATAACTCATAAAAACCTAAAATTAGTTTTTTTTTGTAAAAAAAAAATTTAATCTCGTAAGAACCTAAAATTAGTTTTTTTGTATATCATGTTTTATAAACATAGACATACATTTAGATATAATTTTTTTTTAAACTTGTGAGGACCTAGTATTTTGATTTTGTAAATCATCATTTTATGTCGTAAGTGTATAGGGCGATGATATTTAAATCATATTTTGAAACCTTTTTGTCTTGGCAGTGAACGCCCTGAAGGCGATTAATTATGCCCGATTAATTAACTTTTTATACCGAGTCGTGATCATTATTTATTTTAAAACATAAATATAAAAAAAGAATCTGTTCTAAACTGTACGAAAAAATCTTGATAATATTTTACTATTGTAGTATTAGTATAGTATAATTATTTGATTGTTTAATGCACCCTGGCCCCCAACACCAACCAGCACAAGAAATAAATATCAGTTGATGGGTTAAAACCAAAACATTTGCCTTAATTTACCAACTTAGTAATAATTTAAATAACACTGTTGATAATTCTTTAAACTCCCACTGACTTCTCTACCTATAATTCTTGTGTTCTCAGAAATCATATTAAATTGGGAATTTGCAATGAATATATTTTCTTGTTTTTGTCAACATTGATTGGATTGGAGGAGTAAAAACTGAAAGTATTTTTATATAAAGAGTAAACATTTCTAACTGTGCTAACTTAATATTAATGTTTCTGTAATTACACCAGGCTTGGGATATTTTAAAAATTTTTACTAGCCCCCCCCCCCCCCATTTGATGACCATACCATAAAATAAGCCAGTTCTTTCTCAAAATGTGACCATTACAGCTTCAGTAGCTTCTGTTTTGTAGATGTGTTAATGCACCAGTGTTATGTTATACAAAGGCAGGGGTCGAACTTCGGTGTTTGGGGGGGCATTGTTATTATTGCCTTGGATTCCTAGACACATCACTGGCGCGGATGCACGATTTCTGAAGGGAGGGGAGATGGGGGGGGGGTCCAAATGTGATGGGTGAACAGGACTGGGAGAAAATGGTAAATTTTCACTTCCTTCCACTTGCAAAATATATATAAAAAATACAAGAAAATTGGGGAAGGGGTCCGGATCCCCTGGACACCCCTCTCTGGATCCGCTACTGCATCAGGGGCACAATTGTAAATGTGAGTTTTCTATGGAGCAAGCAGGGAAAAAGGGCACGGCATTATTTGCCTTCATTAGAAGTGAAATTGAGAGGGCTTTGTGGCAAAGGGACAGGGCTGCATGGTAAATGTCTCAATGCATTGGTGAATTTCGACCCCTGCAATGACGTACTTGCAGGAATGAAAATCTTCTTCTGGCAGTTCACTGTTAAGTGTTTAGATCTCAGGGACATTTTCAAAAATCTGCTAATATTTTTCGTTAAAGATTTTTGTTTATATATTTTGTTGATCCAAATGAAGTTTAGCAAAAGTAATCTTTGTCGATTAATGATTGTTATCAAGTTAACTCATTAAAAATACCTCAGCATTTGACTTTGAGCTTGCTACTATTTTAACATTATCACAATCCACCTATGTTTTAAAAAAACGGACAGTATATATAATTATATATAAACACTTTAGAATTAGGAAAAAAACACTATTTTTCTCTCTTGCCTTGACCTTAACTATTGTTACATGTATGTGTGAAGTCAGTGTTTGGTTACTTTCATCGAGATTGATAATTAATGGTTATAACTAATTATGGCTTTGACCTTTTGATATCTGGAATTAATTGAGACTAAAATATCGTTGGTGTAACTATTTATTTGTATTAATTTAAATTTGAGATTTTTCAAATGAAAATATTTATACTTGCACTATAATAGTAAAAAAAAATATTTTTTAATTTATGTATATATATATAAATTTATAAACAAAGGGAGGTAATCCATGAAATATCCTTTTCTGTTTGGATTACATTTCTGTAGAGTGTATCTTGTAGATCAAGATATATTATACTTTTATCATATTGTCATTGCCTGTATGTTTGTGTTGAATGCTTTAAAGGGTATTTACTATGTCATCATATGAGTTATCTTCCCTTTTCATCCATGTGGATACCCAATAAATCTGAATAGTATTCTTACGGAAATTGTTAATTTTACTTTTAAAACATCTCTAATCTTAATCTTAGGGTAATAAAGATTAATATTGGACTCAGAGGATTAATTAATATTTTACATTGAAATTACAGACATTTAAAAAAAAATCTTTTAAAAACAATAAGGGAAGTACATGTAACTTTGTGGAAATACTCTGTTCACTAGTAATGCCAGAGATGTCTGTTCTGTTGGGTAGTTTAAATGTGATGTAACTGAGCAATATGACGGGTGCCTTGCTACACGTACAACTGTCTAAATATGGCAGATAATTCAAACTTCACTTATCATTTCTGCTTGATCAGAAAAAATGCAAATATTTCATTTCACTGTGCAGCAGCAAATTGTTCATTCAGGGAAAAATAAATGCAAATTTCAGGTTTATCTTGCAATGGCAGAACTGCTTAACATTTCTTTTATAACGCCACACTTTTTTATTTTTGTGGTTACGGATTTCCTAATGAGTATTTAGCAGAAAGGATTACAAATAGAATATCATTTTGGCCAGTTTTAGCGCAACTTTCCTGACGATCACGTGTTAAAACAAATGATACGTGTGAGATAGAATAAGAAATGAAAAATGTCGGAGTTTACATATTTTGTTAAATGCTCTGACCTTCAGAAATAATCTCTAAAAATTGCTGAGTTTTAAAATGGAATCAGCTGATTTTGCAAAACTCCCCTGTTCAGAAATGGAACTTTTTGATTTTGTTTTTAATTTTATTTAATGACAGTCTAGTGCAGACTGATTTATTAATCATCAGCAATTGTGTGTTAAATATTTGATAATTTTTACCCGTAATCTTAAGTGTGAACCTGCCTCCAACCGGTTTTAAACCACTTTCTTCAGTTCGAGTGTCAAAAAATGGAATCGGTCGATAATTTTCTGTTCTCTGGTTTAAGAATATCCCTTTGAAAATCCATAATCCTAAAAACAAAATATGCAGCATAATTTATGTTTCATTAGATTTTAGAGTTTATGAAGCTAGCAATTTGAACTATACATGGACAGTTTTTATTTTTGAGTGTTTGTTTTCTTGCGATAGATACATGTATATGTCCACTCGTTTCTTATGATGTGCCTTTTGAAGAGAAGTATTCTAGCAATGTTCTGCTGTGTGTATTTTACGTGTTGGTGGCAGCGACTTCAGAACACAGCTTATTGTTACGTCTTGAACACATTTGTTAAAGTGTTATGTCATCGACATACTTGTTGGTGTTATTTTGCGACTGTTTTATGTTCAAGAACTTGTTACGTATAATTAATGTAGACTACATTTGTATTGTAGTATTAAAACACCATTTCATGTAAAAAAATTCATTTGATATGGAGAAAAAAATAGTGAAATTAATGCCAAAATGTCTTGTAAGTAATATATGTAAGATCAGGTATTGTGCTATTAATGTTATTTGTGTATTTAGTTGATTTTCGTCTGAAACATCATGATGCCAGAATGTCTTGGTACATGTATGTATTGTCACTCAGTATACCTGTCCATTTTTGTAGTTTTTAATCAGATATTTTCATTCCAGTCTTTTCCCTTAATTATATAAAGTTTCTCTTATTTCAGTTTCTTTCTGGACTTCAGATTAAATTTTACAACCATTGAGATTTAAGATATATACAGGTGTCTGAGAATTACCTGTACAACTTCTGTCTGGTATTAATAGTCAATCACAAATGGTGCACATATCGAATGTAACATTGTTACTTTAATAAAAGAAACTTTAGAAATTACAGATTCTAAAAAAATGTGTAATAATCCTACATGTGCCATCATAAACTTCTTTCAAGGATGAAGTTGTATAGATAATTTTTGGATACCCTGTATACATTTAATGCAAAAGTTTTGATATTATATGTAACTGATATGACAGGCCTGTTGGTTTTTCTCGCCCATGTTTTGTTGTTAGGTTGTTTATAGTGAGTGGAAGCTATTGGCTATCAATGTATTGCCAGGTAGATTAATGGATAATTGTTATTTATCTTTCATCTTTGGTTTGAAGATGTCTAAAAATAATTTATTTAAAATCTTTTAGGCATACGTCCAAAATATAAGTTTGTTTGTCTGCAGATTTGAAAGTTAGAAACAAGTCAGGTAACCTAAAAATAGGTTAGTTGAAACGGCTCTTAAGGTAACCTCTTCAAGTTTAGGTATTTTGACTTCCTTTTACCATGTTGACATAGCAACCCATACTTTATTATTATTATTTATAAATTTGTTTGGCTTCATTTGGAATTGAGGGAATCTCCAGGCAACCTAACAGTCATTGCATCTTATTTGCTGACATGATGTCTGCACATAACTTTATCACTAGTAACTGTTATTTATGCAGAATTTATGGAGGAAAATTATGGAAATTATTTAGATTTAAAAGACAATTGTAAATTCTCCTTTCCATAAGAAATAGTTTTGAATATACTGTCATTTAAGGAAACACTGCGTTTTTATTATTAAATGAAAATGGCCAATTGAGGACGGCAGGGCGATATTAAGCAAAAAATCCAATCAGACTGAGTAATCATTAAAATGTCATTAAACCTAACTAAGCCACTAGGACTCTAACATTTGATATATTTATAAAATCTGTCATATAAAAACTAAAAAGTACACTGCTGCCAGACACTCCTGATGTAATAAATTAGTTAATTATACATGATGTGTATATGTCTAATACAGTGGTGTTAACCACACACCTGTCTAGTAGTAGGTAGACATCTTGTATTAACCCTTTGTTGACTTATTTTTAAACAAGAATTAAGATATCATTATACCGTTTACCGCCTGAGTGAGTGCTACGTCTGAGTGTCACATTTGTGTGAGATTGTTACCATGGTGATGTATGTGATTTTATTATGATAATGTGTATATGGGAGAAGTAAATGTATATGCTGTTATCAGATTTTAATATTGTTTTAATCCTTGTAGTTACAAGTGTGTTCAGTTTTACTTGTTCGATTGTATAGTATGTTTAAATTGTACCTAACTATCAACACTGTACAGTTAATTACCATACATACTATGTTAAATAGTACCAGTCAACAAATTATCCATAGTAGATTACTTACTACTTTAAATTATTCAATTCAGTAAACTACCCATATTGTTACCATTCACTAATAAATAACACTGACAGTGTGTTTCTTGTGTTAAATTTTACCTTTTAACTAGCCATATTGTTACCATTCAGTATAAATTTTACCATTAAACTACCCATGTTAATTGTTACCATTCAGAAATAAATTTTACCATTAAACTACCCAGTGTAGATTACAATGTTCTTCTTAATTATCCACAGATTATCTACTATTTAAAATGTTATCATCTGGTTGACTACCAAAACCTCTCTGGGTCAGGCACCCTTCTCTTAAGATATGGGGCCAGGAAAGGGGTGTGTGGGTACGCTATAATAATTTCACCGATGGATGGAACTACCCAGTGTAGATTACCATGTTAAATGTTACCATTCATTTATCCACAGTAGATTATCTACTACTTAAAATATTATATGGCTTAACTACCCAGCTTAACTACCCAGTGTAGATTACCATGTTAAATATTACCATTCAGTTATCCACAGTAGATGGTTATCTTTTTAAAAATATCTGGTTAACTACCCGGTGTAGATTACCATGTTAAATATTATAATTCAATAAAGCCTAAACAAATATTTTACAATTCTGGGCTTTTGACACTAACAAAAGTATTTTTGTTTCTTTCACTATCTAAAGTATACATACATGTATATTAAAAATAAAAAGTACCCCCTGCCCCCATCTGAAATACACAGATGTGTGAGGGTTTGGACCAAAACAATCCAAAGTAGATCATGTCTTAAAATTTTATAGACAAAAATTGCAACACGCCTTCTGTTTTAAGATTTTCCCTCTATGTTAATAGCCTCGATAGAACACTGTGTCATATCAAACACATTACCAGTGTTACCCTCTCCCATGTTAATATTTGTTCTGATATGTTGTATATAATGAAATTGACATCCTTGTTAAAATGTATGTGTATTACAATTAACATAACATGTGAAACATTGCATGTAACACATTGTTTATAATGATAACAAAAGTAACATATTTTGGTTTTACTACGTATATACTGTGCTGTTGTTTTGTTACTGCAATAAATACATCATGGTTTGACTACGTATAATTATTCTGTTCTATAGCCTTTCCTCTGTTTATTACACTAAAACACTGCGTATCAAATAGTAGTGTTATGTGATTACACTAAAACATAGCTCGGTTTTACTGTGTACGTTATAGTGTTATGTGTTTACACTAAAACATATAAGTTATACTATGTGTATCGTATGTTTCAGTTTTAAGTTATTACACTAAAACACACCATGGTTCTACAAAGTGTATCTTATGTTTTAGTATAATAGTGTTAAGTGACTACACTAAAACATACCAAGGTTTTACTGCGTGTATCATATGTTATGGCGTTATATGATTACACTAAAACATACCATGGTTCTACAAAGTGTATCTTATGTTATATTATAATAGTTTTGCGTGATTACACTAAAACATACCAAGGTTTTACTGCGTGTATCATATGTTATAGTGTTATGTGATTACACTAAAGCATACCACGATTCTACAAAGTGTATCTTGTGTTACAGTGTAAAATGATTATATTAAAACATTATTTAGTGTGTCATATCCTATAGTGTTACGTGATTACACTGAAACATAATGTAGTTTTACTATGTATATCATATGTTATAGTGTAACATAATTACACTAAAACTATCACGGTTTTACTATGTATCGACATGTTATGCCATTGCACTAAAACACCACGGGTTTACTGTGTACGTTATAGTATTACGTGATTACACTGAAACATATACAACGGTTATACTATGTGTTTCATATGTTATAATGTTAGGTGATTACACTAGAACGTACCACGGTTTTACTTTGTATGTTATAGTATTACGGGATTACATTAAAACATAATGGTTATACCATGTGTATCATATGTTATAGTGTTTCGTGATTACACTAGAACGTACCATGGTTTAACTGTATCTACATGTTATAGTGTTATGCCATTGCACTAAATGTACCGTAGTTTTACTTTATGTATAATAAGTTAGCGTTGTTATGTTACACTAAAACACATGGTGGTATGTTATGTTATTGATACTACACCATGCACATCTAAGAATGTTTTGTTGTATTACAAATGTACAAGTTGATTGTAACAGAGCTTCAGATTGCGACATAGGCGGATGGGGTGAGGGGTGGGGAGTCCGATGGGGGTCATGAACCCCAGTTTTTACAAAACGATTTGACTGGTTTCTCATTGTTTAACATTAAAAACAAATCCAGTTACTTTCAGATTACTTTCACACTGAACATAAGCTGGTATTTTGACCAACGTTAAACTAAATTCAATACTACTGCGGGGAAGGGGTGGAGGCAAGGAGGCATTTGCCCCTCCATTAATGCCCTTTTTTGCGACAATATCTACATTTATTTAGTACGTTGTAGACGCCCTTCTAATGACTGATGGCGCTCCTATTCAGTCTGACCCCTCCCCCTCCAATATTTAAACTAGTATTATGTACGACAGAAAATGGTTGTAATCGCTCGCAAGAAAGGAAAGAAAAAATATTTTTATTCAGAATCTATTTAATACTTCAAACTAAAAGTTAAAGAGATTTATTTATTTTTGTTAGATACACTTCAGAAAAAGAAACGTTTGTATGAGAAAACGGTGTAGGCAGTCATCTAAACGTAAATGGCTTCAGTTAGCATGCCCTTAAAGTTATTGCCTTCTTGTGCCCTAGGGTGATTACATCAAGCTCATCTGTGTCTGGCCTCCGGAGATCAGATTCGTCTGGATACTCTTCTTGAATAATAAAGTGTTGGAAAACACTTTTTGGTGATGTTATCTCGTTACTATGGGGTTTAATAGTAGCAACGCTTTCGTGTTATATCTGATGATTGGGGGAGGTTAAGCTTTGGCATGTGTGAAACGATGATGTATCATAACGGAGTTTAACAGAAATAGTTCAAGAAGAAAATAAATCTAAATAGTCTAGAATCACTTCTCCAAATAAACTGCGTTTTGCTAAGATCTGAACACATTCAATGCCATTTGATCCTCATTTACCTCTCGTCTATCATTAGATAGGCAAATTCTTTTTTTGTTTTTTTGGCACAGACATCAGCGGTTCATTTAGTCTGTATGATTCGCAATTCACCTGCATTCCGACACATGTATTGTGGCATTTTTACTAGTTATCTTCATCTTCTGTCATATTACAGTTACCTTAAGTGATGTGCTAAAATAAAACAATATTTTTTTTTTAATAAAAACAGTCTGAAAAGAGATCGAAGTAGTTCGCCTTTCTTAACGTC
This sequence comes from Symmetromphalus regularis, assembly GCA_032355785.1. Classification (NCBI taxonomy): domain Eukaryota; kingdom Metazoa; phylum Mollusca; class Gastropoda; order Neomphalida; family Neomphalidae; genus Symmetromphalus; species Symmetromphalus regularis. The sequence goes on from JAULBS010129151.1 coordinate 13,025, forward strand.
CCGTGTATCTGTGTAAACGGAAATTATCGAAGTGCCGAGATATTCCGAGAGCATTGGAGTGTTTTGATTGGTCAGACGAAAGGAAACTGTGACATGATCTCTAGTAAAACGTAGTTTATGTTGGGCTGTGATTTGAACGAAAATGGAAGATACGGTTGTTGCTGTCCAATCTTCTTGAACAGTCTGAAGCTCTGTCTGTTACGTTATATATTGTAAATATGTACATATCTGTAACCATGGTGATGACACTCGTGGTATGCTGGTCGAGTCTTGCTCAATTAGTATTGAGTTTGCAGAAAGGCATGCCCATAGTTTGCCTTTACAGGTTGTGTATACGATATAAATGGCAAAATAAATAATGTGAACACGGATCATGGTTGTTTTGTTTTTAACTCGATTGGATCTTTGGGTCTCAGTGACATACTGGAGAATATAAGACTCTTTTATATTGGGTGGGGGAGGATAGGGAAATCCCACCCGAGGGGCACTAAATCAGGTGAAAACCCGA